>PVKZ01008512.1:0-15533 GCA_004027375.1 Macroglossus sobrinus
CTTCGTTTCTAGCGAGAAAAAAAATATATTTAATTCTTCATGGTCGCTGGCTTCTTTGAAAATCAGTGCTGTTGAAAAGCTAAGGTGTTTTGTTGGGTACCAGGTGGGAGAGACACAAAGTTAATACCTGTCGGCACCGGGTAAAAGAGTCATTCCAGGAAGGATCCCAGAGGCTTAATGTGCCCCTCTGTCCCTGTCCCTTGACAAGCCATCCGGAAGGGATGGGAGAATGACCAGCATAGAGGATGAAATCCTCCTTCCTAACGTAACGATTTACTGGGGTCACGATATTTTACAAGGGCACAGAATTACTTTTATTTATAACTCCATCATCGGGCAGGTAATAAACAAGCCTGATGCATTTCTCCCGTGAGACGGACGTTGTTGTTCTCAGCTAGGACAGGAAAGGTCGAGTTTATCTAAAGATAGGATTGTATCAGCCACCTGCCTTTGCGTTTTTTTTTTTTCCAATATAGCCTGTTCAATATTTAGTACCGTTGTGTGTCTGACATCTGGGTTTTCTGGAGTGACACCATTTGGCCGGTAATCAGAGAAATATTAGCTGCGATTTTTTTCAAGGGTGATGATAATGAAGACTTTGGTTTTGAACAGAAGGTCGAAAAATGTCAAGTACAGATCATCAAATTAAAAGTAACGAAATCAATAGCATTAGGAGGCTAAAAATACTTCTGCTCAGCCCCAGACACGAATATGCTTCTGCAGGCCTGCGGTGGAAAGGAGCACAGATGAGAAGGGGAAGGAGGGAGGAAGCGGTAAATCTTGCATTTCAGGGGGAAGCCAAGTAAGCTCAGTGGGCAGAGACATCCCAGCGCGGTGACAGTGCTGGGACATTTACTGTTAAGGTCGACGGGAGCTTGCTCCCTGTCATCAAGCTGGCTCACTCGCCAGAGGCCATGGCGGGGTCTGTACCTCCCCAGGAGGAGCTCCGTGCAGGGAGCGACAAGGCTGGGGCGGAGTGAGTGACGCCACGCGGTGGGGGCGAGGATGGCGTGCGGCCGTGTGGCATATGTAACAGCGACCGTGTTACCGCAGGCGACACTCGTGCAGGGCTCAGGCCGTCCGGGCCCTGCTCTGGACTGTCCAGTGTGGCAAGCGCTGTGGTCACACCCACGTCTCCGAGGGACCGAGGCGCAGGGTGACTCGGCGCGGGGACATGCAGGTGCACCGGCCGTGCGCCCAGGGCGCACGCCTCCGCGGGCGTCCAGCACGAGCGTGCCGGCTGTGACAGCACGCCCGGGCCAGGCCCGGGACCCCTCGTGTCGTCGGGTCCGTCCCGTGCCACCGCCGGCACTGCTGGCGTGCCCCGTAAGGGCTCTTCTTTTGCAGGGCTCCCGAACCCCACACCGACGCCGGCTGCCCCCCGCACTCTGCGTGGCTCCTGGGGGCTTTCTTCGGGCGCGAGCTTTGGTGGTTCCAGGGCTCCCTCGAAAACATCTGTGCACGCCCCCTCATTGTTTCATTGTTTCATTGTTTGTATAGGAAACAATGAAACATACATTGTTTCCTATACAAAGTTCTCGGGTAAACACTTGTAACAGAAACAGAAGCGCTGTTGACTGGGGGTGATTACCTGGGGCTCTCACGTAAGTGACAGTTACAGGAAAGAAGCAAAGCTCAGGCGCTCGGGAGACGCCTCTCTGTTCCAGACGTTTCCACGGTGTTCTCCTCGCTCCAGAGACCCAGTCACGGGTAGGGGGACGCAGTGGGTCCTGTTCACGTTCATCCTGAGCCCTGTGCCAGGCGTGAGAAGGCTCTGCCCTCTCCCTCCAGGAGCTTCTAACCCTGTTACAAGGAGAAAGTGCTCACGTCTGACGTATAAACATGCGTGAGCGTGACGGCTCCGGGGGGCGGGGGAGGGGAGCGCTGGGCAGCCTGTGACGGAGGGAGCAGGGATCTGGGCCTCCCCGGCTTCATTCACGAATGATTGACAGACACTACCCCTGGCTCATTCCAAATGCGCTGTTCACTGCGTGGATTCATTCTGTCGCTGAATGTTTCATTGCACAAACAGACGACATTTTGCTTATCTCGTCCCCAGTCGATGGACTTTTTGTGCCTTTCCAAAGGTTTGGCTCTTTGTGGACACTGCTGTGGTGAGTGTTCATGAGAAAAATTTCCACGAGGACGTATGTCTTCCCTTTTCTTGGGCAGGCGCCTGAACCTGGGCTTGATGGCTCTGCTGGCAAGTGCTTGTTTGTTTTAATAAGAAACCGCCAACCCCTTTCCCCAGCTTCTATACCCAGCAGTGATGCGTGTGTATTATTCCATAAGGCTAGCTAAAGCTTTAAACCTTTTATTGACATTTTCGAAGAGCCGTCTCGTGGTTGCATTGATTTTTGTCTCTTGCTGGATTGTGTCCTATTTCACTGATTTCTGCACAATCTTAATGCGTCTTTCCGTCTCCCTTTGGGTTTAATTGGTTCTTATTTGTATGGCCTCCTGAAGTGGAATTTTATACCGTTGATCACAGACTCTCTGTGTTTCTGATGCAAGCTTTGAGTGATGAATTTTCCTCTAAGTGTGGCTTTGGCTGCACCCTGCAGACTCTCCTACGCTGTGTTTTCATTTTCATTTATTTTCCTACGATTTCTCCTTCGACGTGTTGGTCGGGTGTAAGTATCTCGTAGACTTTCCATATATTTGGGAATTTACCGGAATATATATATTTTTTCTGGTATTAACTTAAAATCAGATTCTGCTATGGCCAGAGAGCGTGCTCTTTATTCTTTCAGGTTTTAAAACGTATTGAGACTTGTGTTACAGCCGAGCATATGGTCTGTCATGAGGAATGTTCCCATGAGCTTTTGAAAAGACTATTTTGCTGTTAGATGCTGATTACAAGTATAGCTTCTTGTTTTCCGAGGAGGAGAATCACCCGGTGGTCTCGCGATGCCGTTCTGGGAAAGGTTGGTGGGGGCAGGTATGTGGCGTGGGTTAGCGACGGCGAGGGCTCAGAGCTGGTGTCAGGGGTCAGGGGTCAGGCGAGGAGCGGCTGTGACAGCCTTCAGGGTGGCGAGCGCCGGTGGAGAGCGGAGCGGGACGGCAGGTGGCCGTGATGGCCTGGCTTCCAGGTCACGTTATCGGCGATTTACAAAGCGAGCGCAGAGAGCCATGGCCAGAGCTAGCGGGGGAAACGGGGCGATCGCTGCGTTAAGATGGGGTGACCCGGGCAGTCTGCAGGCAGGGGGAGGGGCATTGGAGGGGGGTGTTGAGGGCAAAGGAGTGTGACCCCGAGGCCACATTCGCTTTTGCTGGACTTCAACGCTCCGGCCCAGCAGCCTCTGCTCTGGTTTCCATGGAGACGGCAGCGGAGCAGCCTCCAATCGTGGCGGGGGTGGGGGGGAGCCCGCACACGGCTATCCGTGTGAACGGGAATGTCCACACCCCGCTCCCACTTTTCTGAGAGGGGAGCAAGAGGGGAGAACGTGTGTTTATTTAAGTCTAGGGACGCATTGGTGTAAAGGTCATATTAACACGTGTAAACCGTGGGACAAGGGAGAACCGCGGGCCAGCTGGCGGTGTGAACCGTCACGCCGCGGTCACAGAGCGGACAAACGGCTCCTGTGAGGTCGGTGCTGGCGATGACGTGGGGACTGATGACGTTGGGGGGGGCGGTGAGTGGGAGCTGGGGCGGCCGTGAGGGGTGCCCAGGAGCCGTGGGCCCTGCGCGTTGGCCCCCGGCCACGTGACTCCGGCCGGGTCGCGTCTCCGTCGCGCCTGAGTGGGCTGGTTTGATGGAATGTGAAGACCACCACGGGGACTGGCTTCATGCTGACCTTAGCAGTGTGGCCGCGGATGGTCACGGTTCTCCTAGCGCGCGTCCCCTGACGTGCGTGCAGAGGAAAGGCTGCCTTGTCATGGATGGGTGCGATGGTTTTATGACGAGGTATTTTGGTTACATGTGTGATCGAAGCTGGGATTTAGGTAAACACGTCTGCCAGTGCTGCTGGGCTGCTTTTAAACGTGAGCCCAGTTAGCCACCAGGAGCCCCCCATGGCTAAGGGGCCTCTCACCGCGGGGAGTAGCCCGCACTAAGCCGCCTGCCTCCCGCCTGCACCCCATCCTGCTCTCTGAGTCCCCTACAGTTTCTGGAACTGTATTTCAACCAACAGCATCCAGGCTTTCCCCATCTATTCTGCATCCTCATTCGCATCCCCACCGACCAATCAGAGTAGCTCCGTGCTGGCCAATCAGGACAGGGCCCTTTGGACCAATCAAGACAGTGCCCGTTGGACCAATCAGAGTGGGAAGATTTGGAGTCCTTATCAGCTCGAGGATGGACCCATCAGGGACCGGAGATGGGGGCTTCTCTCTGAGTGAGTCAGTCCCCGGGGGCTCAGGGAGCACCCTTCCCTGTCCTGGCCAGGGCAGGGGGAGAAGGGCTGTCCAGCGGGGGGGGGGGGGTGGCCACCTCCCAGCCGCGCTGCGTCGTGACCGAGCTGTGCTGTATCACAGTTGAGCTGTTTGCCTGAATCGCTTCCTCCTTCGCTACACCCCAAATCTAGGATTCCTGCTGGCGTTGAATTGGCACCAACGACCATCAGTTGACACAACAAATAACTTCTTTAGTACCAGTGTGTTTATGAAACGTTGGGAACACACTACTTGCTCTTGGTCTGGATTAATATTTAGCCCGTCGTCGTGTATTTCTTGATTCCTTCCCCGAGTCTCTGCTCGGCTTTGGAACCCTAGCTGCTGAGCGTGGGCTGTGGCTGGCCCCCGAATGTGGCAGCTGGTGGCGGCCTGTGGAGGGGCGCCTGTCCGTGGTCACACACCGGCCCCTTCCGCTAGCCTTCCCGCAAACGCTGGCTGTTGGAAGCTGGTGATGAGAAGCTGGGGACACACCGGTCCCTGGCAAAGAACAGCCAGGTCAGATGCCCGTGGTGGTGACAGAAAATAAAAGATCCCCAGAGACAGGTCCCAAACGCTACCGGACCTCGGTTCCCCCCATACCTGGTTCCCCCCACATTCCAGGCATCGTTGCTCCAGGTGGCTGTGCTTGGGGCGTATGAAGCCCTGGGCTCCGACCTCAGACCCTGGTGAGAATTACTGGAGAGTGACACTCGTGGTCCAGGCCCCTCCTGGCAACCGTAAGCTGTGAAGGCTGAGGAGAAATGTTGCGAAGTCTTTTTATCCCGCAGATGGGCCATCACAGCAGAGATGGTTGAAGAGCGAACCCAGTTAAGACTTCTGAGCTGCTCCTCACCCCACACCCCAGCCCCCCGCTTCGAAGGCCAGCCAGTGGCTGAAGGCTTGGCGCGCTCCCTGCGTGTGTAAACACCCCTGCGGCAAGGGACGGGGACCAGTGTGAGCGATGAGAGAAACCAGGCAGCTTCTGTAGCTCTAGTGGACTTCCGCAAAAAGAATTTTTATGTAACACAAAGTGTCACTCACTGTTGCCTTGGACGACAGACGACAAAAGCAATGAACTACCTGGAAGTCGCTAAGTCCACCCAACGTGAAGAAATGAAGTAGGTTCAGACCTTCCCACTACCCCCAAACCCTGAGAAAGTGGCAACACCACGGGTCGCCTGTGGACGCGCTAAGTTTTGTAAAGTCTCCCGGTTGCCAGGGACCTTGGCCCAGCTTCTCGTCCGGCCTCAATTCTGCCTTTGCTCGGCCAACGAGACGCCCTCACTGATCAGATGCTTTCTTTCCCCAGTATGAGACGTTTGTCCCCAGACTCTCGTAGAAGTTTTGCTGAGCTCTGTTCGCGGGTAACTTACTCATCACCGGCACGTCACGTGACCCACATACCCGGGGAAGGAAAACAGTGTCAGTTACCTGATACCGTCTTCATTCACACTTCGTTTGAGCTGGCAAATTATACGTGTTTCTTTCTTTTTTTTTTTTTTGCTGGGAGTTAAGCATTTATTTCCTATCTGCAGGAAGCCAGGCTGGCATGTCTGTGACATGCTCTGTGAGATTTTACCAGGACAACCCGTTTAGGTGAACTTTTCTTAACGTTCGTGCTCTTTTTCGCGTTTTAAAGCTGGAGTCGGGCGTGCAGGAGCGACGTGGAGGTAGGTGTTTGCTGGAACAGACGACCCGGGGATTCGGAATTACCGAGATGAAAGGCCGTGTTAGTTTGGATACGTTGCGGCCAGAATTGACCCAATAGCCACGATTCTCTGCCAGCTTCATTGATCGTGAGATTTTTTAAAAAGTATTATCTGGGAGGAGACACTTTTCAGAGGCCAGAAAGCAGCCATTCCCTCCGCCGGCCTAATGCATTATCCCCATTAGCTTGCAAACGAGGGAAAGCAAACCTGCATCGATTCTGGCTATCGATCGACCAAAACGAGAGCGCTGGCTGTCGCAGGCACCTGGGACTTCAGATGCTCCCCAGCAGTCCTGACACGGGAGGCAGCCTGTTCTCTGCATCTTCCCCCCACACGATCTTCAGAAGGAAATTACGCTCCGAGCTTCGTAGCCCGCGAGGTTAATCACACTTGTTATCATTTCATTGATTCATTCTGGAGCCAAGTTTCTTTGAGAGTTGCACGGGGGTGTGTTACTGGCGACACACAAGAGCAAAGCCTGCTTTATCCCTTTTTTACAGTAAACTCCTTAAAAACCAGTAAGCGTGTTGCTAAGAACGTGCAGTCTCGCTAGAAGAAGGACACGGGAGCTTTGCTGGAGGGCGGCTGAGGCCGTGGCGGGGGACAGGGCCCACGACGGGCCACAGGACGCAGCTCGTCCAGCGATGTGAGTCTTCTGGAAGCTGACCGTGACGGCATCGTCCGGTGACACTGTGCTGGAATGCCGTTATCAGAACCGCGGGCTCTTTCAGAGCGAGGGGCCCTCACCGTGGGGAGACGGGCGGGTCTGGGGATTCTGGGCAGACACCCCTCTACCTTCCCCAGAGACCTTACTCGTTAACCCAGACGTCCTCATGGAACCCAGAAGGAGAAGGAGAAACTTTGTGTTTATTTATTCAGTGGAGTTTTGGGTTCGGTCTCATGGACATACAGTGACGTGACCGACAGCCGCCACCTCGCACGGCGACACACTTTTCCCTCGTGACGGGGACTTCTAACATCGTCCCCTTGGGCGGCTTCCAGAGCTGCAGCTCCGTGTCGTCAGCTGCGGGCTCGAAAGAGCTTCCCGGTTGGAGGCCAAGCCTCGTGCACACCTGTGTGGTCTGCGACAGAGTGGCAGCGGTTGAACGCGGGTAGGGAATGACGTTTGGGGCGCAGGCGTCGGGCATGGGTACGTGCCCGTGCGTGGGCGTGGGCGTGCGTCCCCGCGGAGCTGCCCGCGCGCGCGCGCAGGAAGCCTCAGATGACGCGGGCTGTCCCGGGGCCGAGTCCGCAGTCGCGGCAGCCACCGCAGCCGGCGTCCACCTGCTCCCGGACGGGGCGGGGTTTTTATCGCGTTCAGCTCAGCGCTTCTTCTCTGAGTTTTCCTCGGCTTAATTGCAGGTGATGAGTCAAAAGAGCCTCCACCTGTTCTCGCCTTTCATCTCCCGCAGACAAAGCAGGCTGGGGCTTGGGCCTTGAGCTGTGGCGTGCTCAGGGCGCGGGTATTAAAGGGGCTGGATCCCCCTCAGGCTTTTAAGGGTTTGGTTTTTTTTTTGGGGGGGGGTTAAATTGATGAGCATGTATATAATAAATTGAAGCTTTGTTGTTTGGCGGATTTGTTTTTTTTTTTTGTATTTGTTATTCTTTTATCAGTCGGGAGGTTGGGGACGGCGCCCTCCCCCGCCCCGCATCTCAGACGTGCCTCGAGATTTGTACTCGACTCAGAGGGCCTTTGATACTACAAATATTTGTGTGTTTCTGTTTCCCGAATAATTGCCGTAAACCCACGTTCCTGAGTGTCTAGGCGTCTGGGGTCAGCGCCGCGGCGGCTCGTGCCAGGCCGGGTGGCGGTGGTCCTCTGCGCCTCCACGGAGCTGCGGGCCCGGGCGCGGGGGTCCGCGCGCCTGCGCCCGCGTCCCCGGCGCCCCGCTCGTGAGCGGGGCCTGGCGAGGTGGCTGCGCCGGGGCGGGGCGCGCGCGCGGCGTGGCCAGTGGCGTCCGTCTGCTCGTTTTTCTGCAAGTTTGTTTTGTGCAGAGCGGAGGTGAATGAGCTCAGAGACGCTCTTATCCCCGCCGCGGCCTGCGGGGAGCCCCGCACATGGAGGGGAGGGAAGGGCAGACCCTGCGCCTTCGGGGGTCCGTCTGCGGGGCCGTGTCCGCCGGCCTGTCTGCTAGGGACGTGCCACGAGCCTTGGGCCGGCGGCTCCTGCGTTCTGTGGGGCAAGGGGTCATCAAGAGGATGCTGTCTGTCTACACCTCCGACTCTGTCTACACCTCCGACGCTTCCACGACGCGGCAGAACATGAAACGACATGCGTGTGTGTGTGCGCATGTGGACACCGATGTGTTCGTTTCGGGGTGGTGGGAGGGGACGTTTATCCTTCCCCTCCCCCTTCATTGCGGGGTGAGGGGGTGGCGCGCCCCGTGGAGCGTGCAAAGGCGGCAGCGCGCGCAGCGCGGCTGTGCCCACCGCGTCCCCGGCCTCCCCTGCCTTCCGCGGGTCCCGCGCCTTGAACCCTGCCCGTACTTGCCACCAGGCCCCACCGCCTCCGCCTAAGTCTCTGTAAATACCACCGGGTTCCCTGGGCCTGCGCCGCGGCTCACGGCTCGCTTTATTCGCTGCTGCAATCCCGTTTCATCGTATCTCTCGGAAATCAGACGAGCCAGTTATGCTGTTTTACTGCAGCAGATTTAATAAGTCTGGAGGCTTTCCAAGCGCCAGGCATTAATCTCACTTAAACCCCGGCCCTGACAGCTCACCCGCCCGGGTCTTCGCGTCGGACGCATCAAGCAGCCGGCTCTAAGGCCCACAGCCCTCTCTGCAAGCGGAGCGCGCGCCGGCTGCCAATAGCGCCGGCTTTGTGTCCGCGGCTGGGTGAGGCCCGGGGCGGGGCTTTCGTAACGTGTCAAGCGCTTCACGAGGACTCATCCTCTCCCGCGTCGTTGGAGAAACACGGGGGGGACGTGGGATTTGGGGAGCTGGGCCTCGGGAGGCCGTGTCCGGAGGCTGGGTCACCGCGCAGGCGGGCATAAGAGGGGGGCCTGCGGTGGGACCGCGCGCGCCCTCGTCTCCGGGGTGACGCGGCTGTCGCCGGCCTCCCCGGAGGGCTGGGTGAGAGGTGCATGGACCCCAGAGCCTGGGGTGGCAGGTGGGGCTGCAGGGCGCGGACGAGGAGGAAGGTGAGAATGCGCTTTCTTGCTGGTCTCGGGGGTCCCCGTCTCCCCTCCCCCCACGAGGAGCGCGTTCCCCAAACGTCCTTTGCTTCGGCGCCACGTGCTTCTGGTAGCAGCGTGACGCTGGCCTTTAACCAGAGCGACGCACGGGATCACTTGTGGGCGCTTTGCTGGTGAGTCTGCCGTGTCCCTGGGAGCGCCCGGCCCCGGTGGGCAGAGGTGCGCTTGGGACGTAAGCCGCCGGGTGACATGTGCTGCGTCCACGGAGCGCGTCCTTGCCGATGGCCCCCCCCGGGCCGGAGGCGGAATCCCCCGTGAGCCCCGCGGCGCTGGCCACTTGCCTCCAGGGAACACGCAGCTCCGCCCGCCTCCCGGGACCCGCTCTGCCCCGGGGCTGGGGGGTCCGACCCCCAGGTGCGGCCGGAAGGCACGTGCGTTACGCGCCACACAGCACATGGTCGCGGGGCGGCGTGGCACGGGTGACCCAGGCGCGGCCTAGGCCACGAGCTGCTGGCGGCCAGGGGTCAGGCCGGCAGCCAGGCCCCGCCCTGTCTGACCTCGTGGCCCCGGCCCCGCTCCACCTGTCCTCCACCTGTCCGTTTTCATCTCCCGGCCCCTTCCCCTGCGTCGCGCGCGCAGTCCTGGGCTGGTCACTGCGTGACCGCCCTGGGAAGCATGCGCGTGCGCGTGCGCGTTCTAGTTCATTGGGTGAAGACGGCGCCTGCAGGGGGTGGCCGCTTACATCCGAGAAGACAAACTACCCAAATTGACACACGAGCACACACACAACAAACTGAAAGATCAAAATGCAGCAGCTGACAGTCTATAATCGCTCAGGGATTGGTTGGCACGAGGCAAATGAGGCAGCGGGGCAGTGGCTTCTGTCTCTTTCCTGTCATCCGCGCTCAAAAGGAATCTATCTTTGGAAAACGTGGCGTAGATACCTATGGAAGTGACTTGTCCTTACCCACCGGTCATAAATAAATGCATCTACGCGTGTTTGCACACACACACACAGATCCGGCGTCTCTCTGGGAGACACACGTGGCCGGCCGGCGAGTCATCGTGAGGTTTGATGGCACGCTTCGCCGTGCTGGTGTCGGCACGGAACAGTTTCGTGCGGTGATTGTGACCCTTCCTGGGAAATACCTTAATCCACATGACATCACACCGAGAAACGAGCTGCATCATGTGACTCATCCTTCAGACCGTCATTTAAAAAGTCATCACCTCATGCCCGTGGGGATCCAGGCGCTCGCCTAGGGGTGAGGGCTGGAGGGAACCAGTTCCTGCTCGCACAGAGCTCGGGTTTGGGGTGACGGGGGCGGGGGGGGAGAAGGTCAAGCCAGGTGGCGGGGACCAGTGGGCACGAGCCCGCCACGGTAACGTGGTCAGAGGAGTCCCACCCAGGGCACGTAAGCAGAGACCCCAACGCAGTGACTGAGCGAGCCCCGGAGGTATCCGAGGGAAAGAACGTTCTAGAAGGAACAGGAAGTAGAACGACCTTGACGCGCGGGTACTTGATGTGTTCAGGGGACAGCTATCATTCTCCTGTAGCCCGTACTGTCTGTGTAAATAAGTTTCTAACTTCACTGTCATTTTCAAGTCTCAATGAACCAACCGCCTTCCCCCTGGTTTCGTAGGCGTTTGGGGGCGGAGGCCGCAGCTTCTGCCTCCATCTTGTCTCCTCCGTAAGGTCCGGCCCCACGGCGAGCCCGTAACGAATGCCCGGCAAACACACGTTAAAGCCCACAGACTCGTGATCGACACAGGAAGATTAGGAGCCTGTGATGGGATGGCGTGAGTGCACAAGGAGCATTGTCCAAGGACAGGAAAGAATTTCATCTGTTCGCTAGTGCTGGCTCCTCGCCTTCGCTTGGGTTGTCTGCAGCCTCATCAGGCTCAGCTGGCTCGTGGAGCTCTGTCCCAGGACAGGGCCCAGTCCCAGGTGTTGGGCAGAGCTTTCTGTCACCGTCTGTATCGATATGGACACTCTACATGCATCTGGGAACAGAAGGAGTAAATCACAGACACCGGGCAGCTCCAGGCCAGCCACTGCGCCGAGGCGGGGATTCTGGGGTGAGCGGGACGGCGGCCCAGCTCTCCCAGGACTCGTGGTCCAGCGGGGAGACAGACAGACAGACGGCCAGGAGTCCAACAGCAAACTGACGACCCACGCGCAGCCGTGCCAGGGAGGAGCCGGGAGCAGCGCTGGGGACGCAGCGAGGACGGTTTAGACTGCAGAGCGGGCACCGCCCCTCGGAGCAGCTGGCATCGACCCCGATAGGGACAGAAGGAGTGAGCCCCAGGGAGGTGGGACAGAGCGGCTCTGGTGCAGACAGAAGTGTCTGGAGGAGGGGACAAGGCCAGCTCCTCCCGCAGCGAGCAGGGAGGGGGATCCAGGGTGATGGAGGCCGTCTGTGTGGGCCCTCAGCGGGCACAGTGGGGACACTAGGCGTGGGGATGCTGAGGGACCAGGCGGTTCACTCAGGAAAGAGATGGGGAGGGGCGTGACTTTCCTGTGGAATCACCACTCTGGCCAGTTGGCCTCGTAGCTCCAGGAGGTGAAAGGTAGGAGGTGGCCTAGATCTAGGACCATCCCTGAGGACCATGGAAGTGGGTGACGGAAGCACAGTTACGACAAAACGGCCGGTCTGCTTCTGGGGAGCAGAGCTGTCATGCTCTCGTGGGCCCCGGTTCTATACTCGAGTAACATCCGCGTCGGTTTTTATTTCTGCAGAAGCAGGAGAACCGTTTTCTTGGAGACAAGCGTGCGATCGGTGTACGATCCGTACGTGTGCGCGAGATTCATGGGAAAGTGACGCGCCCGAAGTCGCTCCTTTAAAATACTAGCCCGTGACTATTATCTGGGAAGGCACACTGCTCACTTCCGTGCAAATTTATCACTCCGGTGAGTGTACTTAATACAGTGGCATGTAAAAAAAATAATAATTCTGCATGTGAAAATATATTACAGCTTGACAAGGAGATTCTCTTCTTATTAATCTCGGCCAGAGGCTGATCGTCCCGGTGAGCTGCCTACGCTCGGCAGGGATGTTAAAACGAGACTAGGTAAAGCAGAAGGTAACCGACCCTATGGCCCAAAGCAAGGCGCGGCCACCAGGCGGGACACAGTGGCCACCAGGCGGGACACACGGAGACCTGTTCCTTCCGTGTCCTCTCAGCTCCCAGAGAGAAGAGAGTCTGGGGCTGCTCCTTCCCCCAAAGAAGAGTGAAGCTCAGAGAGGGGGTGGCGTCTACCCCACGATTCACACTCAGTGGCTCCCTCGGATATCTTGGCTCAACGTCCCTTGCGAGTTTCCCCGTCATGCCCGGGCTCCCGAATTGTGGGGGACACCTCGGCGTCTCCGTCCTTTACAATCTCTCTCGGGTCATTTTTCTCTCCGATCACTTTCCTTCCTAATGCCTGGTTCTAATTGTAAAACACCCATCGCTTCAACTAATAGAAGAAAACTGTCAAGAATCTTTCAAGACATCTCGCGGGATTTATGTGTTCGCCATCAACCTCGGCCTCGATAGACAGAAATTGTTAATTGAGCAATTGGAATGATCTTAATATTGATTTAAGCTTTTAAATGGTCTGTGAGATGTTTTACCTTAATGCCATCACGCGAATCGGGAGGGCCAGGATGGTTTTCTAATTTATCAAACCCCTCTACTAAATGGTGTAAACCAGCGTCGAGACCTGGCCCCTTTCATATCTCACTCGTCCCTTCACGTTTGTACAGTTAAGAAGACAGATTGGGTGCTTTTCCTGTGCGCCGATGATCAGGCTGCGTTCACATTTCTGAAATGGTAGCAAGTAACCCTTGATATGACCAGAGTATGACCGGAAATGTCACCTGGATTGTAACTCAAAATGATAATTTTGGATGGTTTTCCTTTGGCACTTAGCTCAGAACCAGGGGAAAGCACTGCCTTTATGTGAGCTGGTGTGCTTACGTCAGGTAAAGATGATGTAACTCAGCTCTGGCTTGAGTGCCAGAGAGTCTGTCCGTCTGTCTGTCCGATAGTCCGTCCGTCCATCCATCCATCCATCCATCCATCCGTCATTCATCCATCCATCCATCCGTCTGTCCGTTCATCCATTTATTCATCCATCTATTCGTCCATCTATCCATCATCCATCCATCCATCCATCCATACATCCATCCATCCATTATCTGTCCATCCATTCATCATCTATTTATCCATCCATCCATCATCCATCCATCCATCCATCCATTCATTATCTGTCCATTCATTCATCATCTATTTATCCATCCATCATCCATCCATCCATCTGTCCATCCGTTCATCCATTTATTCATCCATCTATCTGTCCATCTATCCATCATCCATCCATTCATCCATCCATCCATCATCCATCCATCCATCCATCCATCCATTATCCATCCATCCATCCATTATCTGTCCATCCATTCATCATCTATTTATCCATCCATCAATCCACCCAGCCATCCAGCCATCCATCTGTCTGTTCATCCATTTATTCATCCATCTATCCGTCCATCTATCCATCATCCATCCATCCATCCATCCATCCATCCATCCATCCGTCCATACATCCATTTATTCATCCATCTATCAGTCCATTTATCCATCATCCATCCATTCATCCATCCATCCATCATCCATCCATCCATCATCCATCCATCCATCCATCCATCCATCTATTATGGATTCATCTATTTATCCACCTATCCATGTACGTATAGATATATAATGACCACCTTTGCACCTGCTGCCAAATTTTTACTTCTTGAGTTTCATCTTTTCTTAGCATTGGTTGATTTGGGTTTCATTATGTCTAGACTTGTACACCATCTGAAATCCCATTTGGATAGAACCTGCATGTGAAAGAGAACTCACTTGTGCCAAGTGTGGAAGGTTGATAATGGTGTCATGTGCTATACGCTCTATAAAAATATATTTGCATTTTCGTGTAGGTCTTTAATGTGTCAAATTCAGGTGGATGACTAGAGGTGAGGATGCTGAGCACTGAGAGTAAGTTGTGGGGTGCTTACTTCAGAGTAGGGAGAGGGTCCCTGCCTCTCTGTGGACAGCTGACTTTAAATGAGGCCCGTCGTGTGTGCTCGTTGGTCATGCACGATTTTAGTTAAATAGGTAGCACTAGATAACACTGAGCCATCCATGTAACTTCCTCAGTGCCCGAGTTTCTAAATTAAATCCCAAAAGTCCCCTGCCGTTAGCTTTTGTGAGCCTGTCGTTATATGATGCTTTTACTCTTGCTACAGTCCACCGATCTGACAGGTGAAGGGCTGACAGGTGTGCCATTCATTTCTATTCAGACAGTACTTACGGATCCCTACCTACTGTGTGCTAAACACCACAGTACGCGCTAGGGATACAGCTGCAATCAAAGCTTCTGCTCACAAACCTCCGGTCATGTGATCAAGATAAAGGGTTGTTGCGATTGTCACGGAGAAGTAAGAATGCCGTGTGCAAGCACCAGGCGTCACCTCAGGTCACGTGGGAGGCCTGCTGAGCGGGCTGCGACCTGGAGCCGGTGACACCTGGGCGGCGAGCAGGAGTCTGGAAGGGGATGGTGCAGTGCCTGGCCTTGGGCCGGTTAGGGCTATGTTTGGGGGTGGGGGCGTGCCGGGGTCCCTCCAGCATGGGTGCCCTCGTGTGTGCCGTGTCTTTTGTCCCTGCTCCCACCTGAGCCCAGCCCCCCCTCAGGACCAGCCTTTCCTGTGCCCTGGGCGCCTCTGTCGCCCTGAGCTCCCCCGTTAGTGGCACCTGGTAGAGTTTTCACTTCAAGAAGCGGTGTTTGCTTGATACCTAAGAGCAGGGCTCTAAAATAGTCCACATGCAGTTATTAAAAAAAAGAAAACTCCTATCATTTGAAAACTAATGAGACATTTGAGGCTGGAGAGAAGAAACTCGAATGGGACAGAACAGCGACTTACAAGTCATCACTTAAGTTGCCTGCCCCGGGGGGAATCAGCCATGTAGTCAGGAGCGGAAGTGACTGCTGATTTTGCAGACGCGTATCTGTCCCTGCTGCTCTGACTGGGCCCCTCACGTGCTGGCGACACCCTGGGAAGCCACAGGACAGCGACCGACACTTCCTGAGTGCTCTCTGCTTCCAGGCTCCGCCTGGCTGTGTGTTAGGACCCATTTTTGGTGTTATTTTAATGATCGTATCTGGATTACGTCTCTTTCTTCATGAGTCATATTACTCAGTGTACATCTTCTCCTTTTTCCTTGATCAGTTTCTCCAGAACGTGCCTCTGACTCTTTTAGCTTTGTCGATGGGCTTCGGTTTGGA
>PVKZ01008513.1:0-15536 GCA_004027375.1 Macroglossus sobrinus
CCAGTGGGCTGGACGTTTTGTCGGAAAAGGAACACGTTTCTTTGCTCCCTTCCATTCCCCCATGAAAGGACAATGGCTAATTTTTTCTGTGGACCTGGGATGTCCGTTTTTGTCTCAGGAGGGAGCGTGTGGGGAATTTACTAACCGGGCTTGTGATTGCCCACGGAAACAGGTTATTTCACCGGGATTTAAACACTATCCTCTGAAGCCCAACGGCAGTGAGCAGGCAGCTGAGTGCTGGAGCAGGCTGTTTCCCTTCTGGCTCTTAAGGAGAAAAGGCAGGAGGAGCGTGAGTGATGGATAAAAGACAGACAGAAACGGACAGGGACGAAATCAGAGCCAAAGAGCTGGGCAGCACGGCCCCGATCCAGACAGCACGCTGGCTCTTGCTAAGGGGATATTAAAGTAGGGGTGTATTCCGTTCAATCACGGTTTCACACGTTTCATTCAACAAATGTTTGTTAAAGGGTCTGCTAGGCTCAAGGCTCTTGGAGAGTATTAAACCAAAGCGGATACCAATCTCCGTGGGCTTCCTAGAGGAGGCATCTTGGAGCCAATTCCTAACATCATTTTTGATGCGTACGTCAGGCGTTCCCTACCATCCCTCTGACTCCCCCCACCACCACCACCCTTGCTGGCTTGCTGAATGAAGAAATTAATAGAATATGAGGATTAATGTCAGGATGCCAGTTCTTTCATAGACTGACTCTAACCTTAGGTTTTTGTATGGCCTCTCTTTTCATATCTGCAAAATGGGAATCATTCTACCTAAGTCATGTGATCTTTAGAATTCAGGAAACATGGAAGTACAGCTTCTGGCACACACCAGGTGTATGTGAGAGAGACACAGGGTCCATTTCTGTTCTCTTCCCTTTCACCCTTCGCCTTGCTACGTTATTCTCTTTCTAAAAGTTCGCCCAGGAGGTTTCCTCTTCCCGAAAGCTTTCTCTCTACTTAGATGTTTCTGAATTTGGGGGTGGCCCTGCCCTTAACAACATAGCATGGTATCTAACTAAGATTGAGGGCTGGGGTCAGACTTCGAGATTCAACGCTTATCCCTGTGATTGGCCTGCTGTGTGATATTACCTCCCCCGCCTCCCATAATTCTGTTTCTTCATCAGAAACACAGTACATGCTTCACAGGGCTCTTAGTGTTTAATGAGGTGACCCACACAGGGATGCTTTTCTAGGGGCCCGGCGCGTGGTATGTGTTCAGTACGTGACAGCTCGCTGCTACCCATCATGGGCACGAACCGTGGTTGTGAGTGAAGAGGTTTGCCTAGTGGGCCAGAATTCTTTTCTACAACAGCCACTGGTGAAGAAATCTTTGTTCCTATGTGAAAAACCAAAGCAAAAACACCCTCATCCGAGCCCACGCCAGAGAGGGCGCCGGCTACCCCCACCCGCCGCAGTGAGCCCCGTATCTTCCAGGCAGGAAGAGTTTTACCTCCAGACTCAATGTGCCCGATCTGCTCACAACTCGCTCGGTCCCCTGCAACGCACACACAGAGTCTCGGAAGACGGGCCCTACTGCGTGCGGGAACAGAAAACGCGCCATTATCTGCACAAATGGCAGGGAAGAGACACTCGTTTCCTATGTGGCTCAAGAACGTATTCTGTCACCTCTTTGTACTGTGCCTCCCCTCCTCATCCTGTGTCGTCTACTCTAATTTCAAAATGACTTTGCAGTCGCTGTTGTGAGATAGATAGGAGGGGAGGAGGGGAGAAGGGGAGGAGGGGAAGGAGGGAGGAAGAAACACAAGTGGGTTTCCTAACAAGATATTTTCCAGACCCCAAATCAGGACCCACAGCCTGAGAGGATCTGCTGTGAGTACATAGGGCCATCTGGGGGACAGCGTTCTGTTGCTGAAAAATGGGCACTTCAGCGGCTGAAGGGCACACGAGAATAGGATTCTCGAAATCAGAGCTGTTCTCAGACATCCTGAGTATCTGGGAACAATTGTAGGTGCAGGGAATGTAATCTCGAATTTTGCGTTGGCCGCAAAATGGGAAATCAGAAGCGAGTCGCACGCGGCAGCGGCCGTTGGCAGGGGACCAGCGAGAGCCCGGCTCGCCATCGAACGCGGAGTCTTCGGTAAGAGTCACTCGCAACCCCCAACATCGATTACGTGTCACTGCTATTTATTAATTAGCTGTAATTAATTACGGGCACGCCATTTACCTAACGGGGGCCTCTCCAGCTCTATCCTGAGCTCACGATAGCTGTGCGGCATCACAGCCAAGAAGACTCTCGATATATTTGCTTGAATGGACGAACGAAAATATTCAAAACAAAAAAAGTGAACAAAAAATCACTCCTAGAATGTGGCCTCTGTCACGGAAGCAAGCAGCCAGCCAGGAGAGTCAGCACCGAGGAATCCTTCTGCCTAGGGGGCCTCCGAGGGGCGTTCTCTGCAGTCCTGGCCACCGTACTGGGGTGGGGACATGGCACGGCATGCCCTGCACCCCGCACCCCGCACCCCGCACCCCACGGCCAGGCATACCCGGAGCCCCATTCCGACAACATAATCCAGTGTGTACAGAATCCAAAAATGTGGTGGGAACCAGGAGTGCGGGCTCAGGGTTAGCACACTGTCCATTCCCCACTCTCTGCTCAGCCCATGGGTCCTCCACGCAGCCACCTCCCTGGCCAGCAGGGAGCCAGCAGAGGCAGGGTGGCCAGGCCAGCCCTCTCCCTCCCGTCTTCTCCTGCCCAGCCCTGGGGTCACACAGATGCCTTTGCTCCCTTCTAGACTCCTGGTCCCCCTCTCTGCTGAGCCCCCAGCGTGAGGTATCCATCTGTATCAATAGCAATCCTCCACATGCCCCATGCTGAGAATGGATGGGGGGAAGGAAGGTTGGATTTCCAACGTGGAGAGGGGAGAGCAAGAAGGAAGAACAGAATAATATATAGACTTATAAAGGAAAGCAATTACAGAGAAAGACGGTTATCAAAATATTAAAAAAACAAATCCGTAGCAATTAGACGTTTAAAAATCTAATAGATGGTAATTCGTGTGCTCTTTTATTAACACGTTAAAAAAAGAAAAAAAAACAAGATCTAGCTGCAGGTCTAATAACTACCATCATTTCAAAGTCGTGATGAGCGTAAATGATATTTTGAGATATCTGCCACGACTGTAACATCCGATGAACATATCTGTGTTTTTTTTTTTTTTTTTGGTACAAAACACCCGAGTGCTGCTAATATTTCTGTGGTTTGTTGCCTATCTCCATTGTTAAAGGAAATAATACATTTTATTTACGTTTAATGAAAAGAAGAACTTTTTTTTTTTCCCCCCACTCAAGGTCACAGACCGTCCGAACCTGTCACAGACCTCGGGACACAAAGCCCACATCGATCAGGTCCGTGAACCTCGTGTGGTCTGCGCACAGCATCTGTTTTCTAACTCGTGTCCCGTCCCATCCCAGAGGGTCCCCTCGGCCTCGGGAGGCTCCAGGAGGTGGGGGCGGGCCAGGGCGGTAACCGTTCCCAGCACTGGAGAATGAATGAACTCTCAAGACTGTGGTTGACTTGCTCGATTCAAAATAGATGCCCAGCACCTGAGGAGAAAGATGGGGGATATTTATCCCCCCAGCAGGATAAATATCTGCTCTCCTAAGTCCCCGGCCACAAGTGAATGGAGATAGCGCTGTCTCCATCAGCGCCCTCCTTGGCTCCCCGGGACTCTTCCTCACTGTGAGTCGCCATGTCCCAAGGGCTCGTGGAGATTTCAGAAGGTGGGGCGCGGGGCAGGGCATGCTTGTGGACTCTTGCATTCTTTGCGAAGTCATGCTCGTGTCACAGAGGCCTCAGCCCCTAGAGGCTCAGTGCTGGACGAGACCTCTCAGTCCTCCTAGTCTGGCTCTGTCCCTCTGTGCCCAGGTCACCCTGGGGCCCGAGACGTGGAGGGGCTCACCCAGAGCCCTCAGCCAGGCGATGGCAGACGCGGGCTCTCAGCCACGTTCTGCTCTGCCCTTGAGAAGCTGAGAAGACGCTTCTCGGAGCTGGTTCCCCTTCCTGCGAACAGCTGTGTGCCATCCCCGGGAGGGGTACAGCTCGTGACGTCCTCTGCTTGCTACAGGAGCAGTGCTACTGCCAGCCCCCTCTCCAGCTCTAGGTCACCATGGGGAGGGACAGGAGCTTCTATCCTTTCTCCACCATGGACGACAAGGTGGAGAGCAACCCAGAGGGACAAGTGTCTTCTCAATCGCAGCCCTCTGGGAACCGGCCCCCAGCCCACCCTGCTCCTGAGAAAGGGTAGGTGGGCTCAGAGAGGCACAGGGACAGCAGGACGGGGACAGGCCATGGAAAACAGCTGCCTCGCAGGAGGCACTGGGCTCCTGGGGTCCAGAGGCGGGGAGGGCGGGGGGCGGTGGGGAGCGGGGACAGTGCCAGGGAAGCCTGGCACCACCCCGGAGCAGAAGCACGGAACGGGGAGGGGAGTTCCAGGCGGTTGGGCACGCCACACAATGACAGGAGAAAAATTAGGCCAGAGCCTGGCGCTCTCTGCCTCTGTCTGAGTGATCATCGCCCTTATTATAAAGCAACTAATTATTAGCCTGGCTCATTAGCAATTATAAATCTCTAACTCCAGAACTTCATTACCAAAAAAAAAAAAAAATGACAAGTTAGCACTTAATTATTTTCCTGACTGCCCGGATCACGTGGTGTGAATGCACCCGGTTCCCACGAGTCTCAGGCGCAGAGCCGGCCCCTCCCCCTGGTACTGGGGAGAGAGGGGGTCCTGCTCGGCTTCCTCTCGGGACACCTGAGTGTCCTCTCATGGCCGGACGCAAACACCCTAAGGCGTGAGCAGTGGAACTGTCATGGCGAACTGTCCTCTCCTGCTTTCCAGTGAAAGTCAGAACTACATATTTACCGAGCATTCTGAACGCGAGATGCTAGGCGTGCCTTGACCCACCACGTGTAAACCTCTCTGTCACCACGTGGAGAGAGTGTGGTTAATCGCCACGTGACTGATGTGGAACCCGGGATCCCGACACCTGTCAGCCAGCTTGGGATGCCACCCGGTCGGCCTGACCCAAAGCCCATGCCCTTCACCCGTGTGTCCTGTTCGACCACAGCTCTACAGTGGAGAGGCTGGCTCTGAGGGACGGAGGCCCTGACACATGATGGCCAGGACCCTCTGCACCCACATGCTCCCTGAGAGCCAAGGGGAAGGGGGCCCGCCGGATCTGCCGTGTCCGTCAGCACGTGGTGCATGGGATGGGGACGGATGGAGGGACCCCTCCCAGGCCTGGCACTGCCATCATTCGTCACCCTACAGCTGACACACCGGCGGGGCTGCCAGCCTTTTCGCCCTTCCCCAGCATTGAGTAGGAAGAAAGCATCAGATGGTTCTTCCAGCCGCCTTGGCTCGTTCAGGAAAGAACCTTCCGGCTGCCACAGACAGCGATTCGAATTGTCCCTATAGCCTGAGCCTCACAGCCCCAGTGGGACGTTAGCACCATAGAATACCCAGACACGAAGTTTAAAGAAGTGAATGATTTCCATGAGTTTGTGCATTTGAACCCATGCAGTGATGGGGGCGGGGGTGGGAGGTGAGCGGGGAGAGAAAGGAAGACAGTTATAGGATGGAGGAGGAGGTGTTAGTCACTCGTGTGGTCGGTCATGGGTTCAAATCCCGAATCTGCAAGTTATAAGGTTTCAAAAAGTAGGGGACAGCTTGACAAATACGAGTGAGTCCCATCAGGATGTGCTGGGAAGTCCAGAGGGTATGCTGTGGATGAAGCTCCTTCCTCTCATCCTGTAGACCTAGGAGGGCTTCCTGAAGGAGGGGAACCCTCCAAGTCAGGGCCGGGAGAGCAACGAGTCAGCCTGATAGACGGGTGTTTGAATCCCAACCCACGAGGCTCAGCGGAGGTCCCTGGAATGGAACCGAGGGAGGAGCCCCAGGGAGGGCGGGAGGAATCCTTGACCTTGACGAGTATCTTGGGGAGGATGAGTTCCTCTGAGCAGCCGTAATCCTGAGACCAGCATCTCAGGGCGTTGCATCCCTGAGAAGCAGGTAAGCCTGAGGTCAGAGAGACAGATTAGCAAACCCTGGTCCTACTATGGGCTGGTGCTCACATTAGCAAACCCTGGTCCTACTATGGGCTGGTGCTCACATTAGCAAACCCTGGTCCTACTATGGGCTGGTGCTCACATTAGCAAACCCTGGTCCTACTATGGGCTGGTGCTCACGGAGCACGTCTTAAATGCTCTGCCTGTATTAACGCCTTTAACTTGCAAAACAAGTTAAAACCCGGACGTCGTCCCAAAACAAGTTAAAACCCGGACGTCGTCCCCGTTGCGCAGATGGGGAAACCGAGGCACAGAGCCGCGGTGGCACAGTCTGAGAGGAGGCGGTCAGGATTTGGACTAGATGGTGTGGCCGCAGGCTGCTCGAACCTTAACCCCCGGGCTATAACGCCTCCCGATGAGGAAGCAGAGCCCCGCCGGGGAGAAGGGCAACAAAAAAGACAGGAGTGGCAGAATATCGGTGTCACATTGCAAACACGAACGGGTATTTGACAGGGTAGCCCACACCTTCGTCGTCGGAGCCTGCTCCCGGGAAAGACAAACGGTTCCAGGGAACGCAAGTGAGCTCCAGGTGTGGGGGGATCCCCCCCCACCCCCAGAATCCTCAATTCCCAGCAATGCCCTGCACCTCCCGGGGCTCACGATGACACGGAGCACAGCGTCCTCTGCTGGACACAACGGGAACGCACCCCAGGGAGAAGCCGGAGCCAGGAGGAAGGCAGGGGGGCTGAACGGACCTCAGGAACAATATCCTTGCAGAGGGGAGCCCCAAGGAAAACCCTGGGGCTTCGTAAAGAAGGAAGAAGCGGGAAAGGGCATAAGGAGGAGATGGACCCACCAATCCTTAAAGACAGACGCTGCCTTCGGGACCGACAGCCAGGGAGTCGGTCACCAAGGCTCTCGAGAGTCCCAGGACATTCTCGGCAGGGCGGAAATTTTGTTTCTCGAGCATCAGGACTAAAGGACAGGTCGGCCGTGAGCGGCCTGAGTGGGGTGGGGAGAGGGTTGCTGGTGTCGACGACTGAGCCCTAGAGCCTGACAAGGACCACATGAGTGACCTCTAAGGGTTAAAATGGCCCCAGTGGACGAACGCTGCCCAAGAGGCTCTGACCCGTCTGGACCAGTGGAGCGGGCTGCCGTGGCAATGGGCCACCTCTTCATCTAGTGAGCTCCCGAGGGGTTCGGGAGAGGTGGGTGACCTCCTGGCAGGAATCGAGCACCAGACGGGGGTGGGACACCCCTCTCCCACTACGGCGTGACAACCGGTCACCTGAGCAGGTGGGTCCCAGCCCGAGCCCGTTTCTCCCCCAGGCACAGAGAGGTGAAGGAGCTGCCTGGATTCACAGGGGCCAGAGCTGTGTTCGGGCTGAGCCTGGCTGCAGAGCCCCCATGTGTTTAAGGCTGTCCTGGCTGCTCCCTCTGTGTGGCAGGAAGTCCCATTCTCGGCGCAGGGGGTGTGGCCAGCCCTGAGGGGCTCCGTCCGATTCTGTTAGAAGACTTCCTGCACCCCAGAGCCCCTGACTCCTGGCCACGCCCCCACCACCACCTCCCCCAAGCCCTCACCCTAGGCCCCTGGCCGGGTGGGCCTCACTGGGAAAAGACGTGAAGACATCCCCCGACTCAGGGCTGGCCTCTGCTCTGTCCTCCTCTGCTCACCCCTGAAGCTCTGGGGACACTCTCCTCTGGCTGAAGGCAGCGTACCCCTCATGGCTGTGGGGTCCCCCCTACCCAGACACCTTGCTGTCAAGCGGGGCTTCGGGAAGCCACAGCCGTTGATACCTTCCTGCCTGGGAACAACACCTCTCAGCAAACTGACAGGTAATTGGCCCCTAAATCCCCCGGGAGACGCTGGGAGGATGGGGAAAATTACGGTTGTGGAACCGAGTCTTAAAAATTATATCGCCTTTGCTGACAGCGTAATTACTCCTTTTCCGTGAGATTTAGTGCAGATCTCCAAGCCTTAAACAGCCGAGGGTGTTTTAAGGGCTCTTTCTTCTCTGTTCTCTCCTTCCCCGTGGCCAATGGAGGCTGGATCGCTGGCACCTGCTGGCTTCCCAGCCAGGGGCCCCCATCCCATCGCCTGCAAAGTTCTAGAGAGACAGAACCCCTTCTCCCAACAGTACGGAAAGGAGTCTGGGGACCTGCGTTCTGTCTCTCCAGGGGCCAAGTCTTCCTTTCTCCCGCCTCTGTGTCCACACGCGAGGGTCCCTCTGTCACATCAACCTGGGACCAAAGATGCCGTCACCTCCTTACTGCCCCCTAAGCTCCCGGTAAGAGCTGGCTGGGATTCGGGGCCTGCTTCACGAGCCAGGGGGATCGGGGATCAGAACCATGGGGTTTGCTCTCTCCCTGGCTGTGAGGATGGCACGCCGAGACGTGGAGGTGTTGGCTGGGGGCGGCTCATCCTGGGCCAGCCCCGATCTCTGCTGCTCTGGCAAAGACAGACCTCAGGAGGGTCGGTCACCTCGTCCATCCATGGCCAAGGCCGGTTCTGGGAGACAAGAACGTGCCCTCGAGCCAAGAGGTTCAAGCCAGCTCGAGAAAGCATTTTTGACAGCTCGCAGGTGCCGAGGTGTGCCCTGGACTTCCTGCCAGACTCTGGTGCTCACGGAGACCCCCCGGAGGAGACCCCCCGGGGGAGACCGAGGCAGGAGCTGATTGGTGCTTCCCAAGGCCGCCAGGGATTGGCTGAGCCGCCAGACAGAGCCCTCCCTCCCTTATACCTTCCCATTCTGAGGCCCCCCACGGGTCTCGGGGTGGCGAGCAGGAGCTGGCTCCCCAGCCTCGGCTCCCCTGCAGCCATCTCTCTGCCGTGTCCCCACCTCATCACGGCCCCCCGACACTACGGCTGTCCCCCGGCTCTGTAGCATCTCCCACGACCTGTGGGAGGACAGTGATGATAACGTTTGCCCAGCGCCTACTGTTGGCCCAGCAGTGACCATTTCACACAGCGAATCGCTCAGCCCTCAACGCAACCCCAGCAGGAAGGCACGCTCACCCCTGCTGTGTGGAGGAAGAAAGTGCTAGAACTCAGGCGGCCAGGACCCAGGCTGGGCGCGTAACCTCTGGTGTGAACACCCTCGAAGGCCACAGCTAAGCCCAGCATAGCAATGTGACCTGGGGTACGGCCATCTCCTCGCCTCCTCCTCTGCTCTCTGCTCAGACCGTGGCTCTTTGTCACGGGGTGGGTGTGATGGTTAATTCTGTGTCCACCTGACAGAGCCACAGGGTGCCAGCCGGTCGGTCGGTCAGACGCTCTTCCGGGGACGTCTGCGAGGGTGTTTCTGGGTGAGATTAACGTCTGAAACGTTGGCACCTGCTGGGTCTCCAGTCTGCGGCTTTTGGGGCCATGGATTCCCTCTGAGGCCATGGATTCCCTCGGGCTCCAGCCGGCCAGCTGCCGGTCTCAGGATTTCTCAGCCTCCATAACTGTGCGAGCAAATTCCTTGTAATGAATCGCTTTATGCACAGACACGTATGTACGTACGTGTACACACACACACACACACACACACACACACACACACAACACAGGTTTTGTTTCTCAACAGAAGCCTAATACAACAGGATTGAGCATTTTGCTTCTGCTTCACGAGCACCGAAGGTCTCAGTTCCCTTGGGGAAGGCAATCGCCATTGTCCCAGGCAATGAAGGGCCCTGGCAGAGGCCTGCCTTGGAGGGATGGGGCAGGAAAGAGCAACCGAATGTCTGCCCAGGGTAACTACCTGGACAGCCAGCACAGCCTGGGCCGGCCAGAGTCCACCCAGGGCATAAACACCGGGTGAAAACAGCCTGGGGTCCAACTCCAGTAACAACAGAGCATAAAGGTAGTGGATTTGGGGAGACCACCCAGAATCCAAACCCCCTCCCTACGTTTGGGAAAGCCCCCAGTATAGAATCTGAGCATGCCGTAACGGGCTCGCCCGCCTCCCTTGCTCATGGCTGGACTTGGCAATCGGACGGGTCGGTCCTTCCGGGAACTCGCGCGGGGAGCTGGCCACACCCACACAGACAAGCAGGATGAGCGGACGGACCTGCGGCGGTGGCCGTGGTCACCGTCCGGTTCCCAGGGGACAGTAGGCTGTGGCTTCTGAATCAGGGCCCACAGCCCAGGGCCCCTGGAGGTGGAAGGTTCCTACCAGACCAGTCCCCGGTGTGACTTTGGCTGGGGTCCCGGCTGCTTCGCCACAGACGCTGACCCCCACCCCCACCCCCGGGAATTCTGCAATCCACTGGAAGTCCTCTACACCAGATTTATTTGCCGCTTAAACCGGCCAGAATCCACTTCTGCTGCTCACGCCTAGAACCTGGGCTGGTGTACGCAGCGCGGGCCGGGCGCTCAGCATCCCGTGAGATCCGCTTCGGTCCTCCCTCCCACGGGTCTTCGAAGAGGCAGCTTTATCAGCACGAAACTGAGGCCCGGACTGGCTGAGTCACTTTGCCCAAGGCCACAGGACTTTTGGTGGAGCCAGGATTCAAACCCAAGTCTCAGCGACGCAAAGCCTGCATTCCCAGCTGCCCTTCACCCCCGGGCCCTTTTCTCCCTGGAGTCTTTCCCTGCCTCCATCCTCCCAATAAGCAAAGGGGAAGGACAGGATGCACTGGCTACCGTCCGTTCTGGGGGGCCACACTGTTTCTGAGCTGGACGCTTTTCTACACATGGGCAACGGGGTGTCGGCAGCCCCGACTCCAGCTGCAGCGAGGATGAACCCCAGTGGACATCCACACCCCGGGCGCAAGGCTGTATGTCCAGCGCCAGATCGTGAAGTCCTCACTCGAGTGCTCCATGCAAAAGCTGATGATCTACTCTGATGCAGAGGCACGTGAGTGCTGGGACGCTGGGCGCGGGCCCCGAATCCACGGCCGGGGCACGGCTTACCATCTGCCCTTACTTACACCCCAGGGGCCAGCCAGCCTCATCGCTAGAGTGTGGCTGCCTCCGTGGCGGGTGACAGCTAAATGAATGAGTCGGCCCCAGGCTGCAGGACGCACGCCCCCAAAGAAGACAGAATGTGAGGAATTAAAAGCACTCGGCCCCCACTCCTCTCCCCGAGGTGGGATTGCCGAGAGCCTCTTTACCGGGGGGGAGTGGGGACGGCCATTTTTCTGGCATTGATCCGTGAGTTTTCATTTGCCCGGCGCTTTGCAGGGAGCCAGCGGCCAGCGCGAGGCGTGTGCAAGACAAATGTGGACGGCCTCCCGTAACACCGCCCGGGGAGCAGCAGCCCAGCCAGCGCGTCTGCAGAAGTGTGGTGCACGGACGTGGAGGGGAGGAACCCACCCCCCCCGGGGGTCTGCGTGGCCAAGGAAGGGAGCCCCAGGGAGACCCGGGAGTGGACGCAGCAGCTGTGTCCGGACGCACGCGGCTGAAGGATCGAGGTCAGCGCGTGCAGAAGCCCTTGGTATTCTAAGCACGGGCCTTCCAAGGCCCAGCCTGGGCCCCGGCACTGGCTCCCCTCCAGCCTCTGTCCCCCTCCACGAGCTCGGTGCTCGCCCAGCCCTTTCCCCCAGCCCCTTCTGTTCCCACCTCTACCCACCCCACTGCCGCTGGCTGCAGGGTGATTGCCCCTCTGGCATGGTGAGCCCCCCAGAGATCTGCCCCCCGGGGCACAGCTCCCGCCCCGCACCTCCTGGGCAGACCCGGTGTCTGCGTCACCCGCTCCTTGGTTCCCTGGCAGCTGAGCCATGCAGAAAGCGTGTCCACAGCAGCCCGAGCGTGCGCTGGGCCCCTGCTGCATCCACGCCGGGCGCCCCGACGTCCTGTGCAGCACAGTGAGAAGCAGCCACCTTACGGCTTAGGATGAGGTCGCACGGAACAGCACATTCAAGGAGAGACTGCGTGTCCCTGTGTCTCGTCAGGGCCGCTTCCTGTGGAGCAGACCAGGGACCACGGAGGCCTTCCGTTCTCGGCCCAGAGGTGGGGGATGTTTGGGACCATCCAGAATCCAAAGTCCCTTCCTAGGTTTGGGAAAGTCCGCAGTAGGGTGGTGAGGCGACACGGAGGTGTTAGGGTGCCTGGGAAAGCTGAACTTCCCTGCTCAACAGGGGACAACATAGAGCCCGTGGGGTCAGGGGGATGGGGTTAGAGGAGGGGCGAGCAGGGGAGGGAAGGGCTGGCAGGAGGGAGAGAGGAGGCCGGCACTGCTGTTGATGCTGTCGCGTCGGCCGAGGGACTTTATGACGGGGACGCCGCAGAGCTGTGTGCAGAGCTTCGAGCATCACCCCCCCAACCCCTGAACCCCAAAGGCTCCAACAAGTTGGAGGAGGGGCGAGGGGTGGCTTCGGTTTGTCAGTGAGAACCAAGGAAGGGCCTGCCTGCCACATACATGGCTTGGGCCGGGGACAGCACGCGTGGGACAGTGACGGCGAATCCTCGGGAGAGGACTCCACAGGCTGGAGGGGCCACGAGAACGTCGCCGTGGCCTCCCCTGCGTGTGAAAGGGGCCCAGGCCACTTCCTCTCAGTGTCAAGGGGACCGGGAGACGCCCTGTGACATCTGCGCCTCTGTTGACTCTGCCACTCTCCCCACAGGGTGAGGGTTACCCCAGATGGACAAAGTCCACCGCCCGTCCTGAAAACGTTTCCCCTTATCGTGCCCCCCCCCAAGCCTGGCCAAGGTCAGTGCCGCCGGAGCAGCTACCCCGAGTCCTTCACTTGGGGACAGACGAATCGGAACTGTCCCTGCGGTGAGAGGAGGGAAGGACAGACAGGCTCTGGTCCAGAGGAACATTCCGAAGGAGAAGAGAGTCATTGGGACGGGAAGATGAGGCCGGTGGATTTGGCTCGTCTCCTTGTACCGGGGGCAAGATTGATTCTCTTCACGAATACTCTCAGTGACCTTGAGCGCCAAAGCAGGCTGCCGATGGCCGCTAACGAGTTCCTTCAGCCTTCCCTCTCCTCCCGCCCCATACCCGCCACACCACCCCGCTCAATCCCTGCTCCTTTTCTTCCCTACGTTACCAACTTTATGTGTATAATGGAGGGAATCCTGGAGAAAATGACCTTGAGAGCCAGGGACAAAGTCCTTGAACTTGGCAGGAGCCTCAGCATCCCCAGCCCTTTCAGACGGCTTTCCATCTCTCACCCATATCCCGCCTCGGGGCCCCGTCCCCCGCAGGACGAGCAGTGTCCCCACGCACTCCGCACGGGGGCCTCTTGCAAGGCCTGGAGCCTCTCTCTCCTTCTCCGTAAGGGGAACCCACATCACCCCACAGCAGCCCGAGCCCATCACAGCCCGTCCTGCCCGCTGGACCGATGAGAGTCATCGGTGCCCGTCCGTCCTCCACGGGCCCTCTCCTTGTGGACCTGCAGACAATGGGTTTCAAATTGATTTAAAGCCTGTGTCATGCTGGCTTGAAAGAAAATCTCTGAAGAAATTAACCAGTTTAGTGTTTGGGGACAGCCGGGCAGCGCACATGCTGTGTGATTACCGAGGATGCGCCTTTTCCCTGGGAAGAGATGTGGGGGGTCGTGCAGAGGGGCCGGGGAGGTTGTACATCCTGGTCCAGAGGAGGCAGAGCTGATGCTCTGGGTGCAAAGTGCCCAAGGACACCAGGGCATGGCTGGCGCTGCCCCCGAGTCCACCTCTTCTGAGACGGGGAGAAACCGGACTAAGTAATGAGTCACTCCTTCTCTGGCTCACGCCGTCATCCATCAAGCCATTCAGACGTGTGCCTGTCACGTGCTTCAGCCTCGTGACAGCCTGAACTGTCTTTCTAGCTGCCTCAGTGACCTTCCTGTGTCCTGTCTCCTCTTCATCCAACCCCCCACCCCCCACCCACCCATCACCTCCACGTGATCTTCTCCAGCGCAAAGATGAACAGCTCACCCTCCCTGGAACCGTCCCCCTCGCCGCCTGCAGGGTGCAGGTCCTTGCTCCTGAGGGGAAGGGGGCTCTCCCCTCCAGGCCAGCGCGGAGGTCCCCGGCCACCTCCCGCGCCGCTCCCCAGCTCTCGGATGAGGCGATTTAACAGCACCCATGTTTCACAGGACCGCACACATGCCGTTCCCGCTGCCGGGACCACCCTCTCACTGCGGGGCAGCTGCCAAGCTTGTTTCTCGCCCCAAACCTTGCCAGCACCCCCACGTCCCTGGGGCTTCCTTTGGAAGGAAGATCATCACGCCTTCCTCTAGCTGATTTCTAGACTTCCCTATACATGTGGGCCACCCACGCTTGGTCACTGGGAACTTCAATAGAAGTGCTGCGGGGTAAACCCCTTGGTAAGCGAGGGCCCGTGACGGCCGTGCGGTGTTGGACCACAAGCACGAAGCTTTTGGATGGAGATGCACAGACCCGCCCCCCGCCCAAGGACGTTTTCCGGGGGGAAGCCTGGCCCTTCTCCTTCGCTCGCTTCTGATTTACCAGGCAGCCATCCGTGGTGGGTGTCATTGCTGTTGCTGGGTTCACCAACTTTTATCCATCTAGTCCCTGTTTGGGGTGGGGACTCCGTTAGCTGCCTCAGATGCCTCGCGTTAATTCAGTGGTTGGAAATGCAGATTCTTAAGGCCCTCCCCGGATCCCTTGAATGAAAGACACCCCCTTGGGGTGGAGCCAGATACATCTTCCAGATAAAGCCAGTGCATGCTGGAGCACACAGCCGCTGCGGGATTCGCTATCCCAACGTACAAAGGGGGCAACTGAAGCTCAGCCACGTCTGGATTGGAGCGTGCGGGGGGAAGGGGGCTGAACAGTGTGGCCCCTAAAAGATAGCCATGTCCAATCCAGACCCGTGACTGTGCCCATTACTGGAACAGGACCTTGCAGACGTAATCAAGTGAAGCATTTTGAGTGGCGACCATCCTGGATGACCCGGGCGGGCCCTACGTGCCATCCTAAGTGTCCTAGGAAAGAGGCGGAAGGAGCTTTGACACCACAGAGAAGAGGAGGCAGCAGCGATGATGGAGCGATGTGGCCGCAGCCGAGGACAGCCGGCAGCCCCTGGAGCTTCCCGAAGGAGCCCGGTCCGGCCGGCACCGGATTTAAGACTCTGGGCCGCAGAGCTGTGAGCGAACCCATTTCTGCTGTGTTCAGGCACCAGCTTTCTGGTAACTGATCGCAGCCGCCCCAGGAAACCAATACCGAGTCACAGAGACTGGTGTCGCCCTTGGGACTTTGGTCGGACCCCACGAGGAAAGAGCAAGAGGCTTGGTGATAATCTTCTCTCTGCACCTTCTCAACCCAGAAAGAGGGCCCGGCTGGCTGCTCCCAGAGAGCAGGTTTCCCGGGGCAGGAAGTAGGTCCGGCTCATCTTTTTTTTTTTTTTTTTATCCCCGGGCTTCGGTTAAGGTTGATTGAGTGAATATTGCCATCTTGGGGCTCCATCCACAGGAAGTGGCTGGAATTTCAGAGCTGGTTCCTTTTCAAGGTGAAGGTTCTTGTGCAGAAAAAAACAAAAGGAAAAAAAGGAAAGGAAAGGAAAGGAAAGGAAAGGAAAGGAAAGGAAAGGAAAGGAAAGGAAAGGAAAGGAAAGGAAAGGAAAGGAAAGGAAAG
>PVKZ01008514.1:0-15517 GCA_004027375.1 Macroglossus sobrinus
GCACACACGCGGACGCACTCCTAACCGACCTGCTCTGTCGTTCGTCCGGCCCGTTCGGAACGTGGCTATTTCCCTAAAGGCAAAATGTCGGCCCCTACGCCTGCCGAAATGAAGAGAACCAACCAGAGAAAAATGTTTGCTGACGCTTGGGGGTTTTTTCCGTCACAAGGCATCTCTGATTTTACAATGAGCGCCGGTTCATTTTCCCCCGCCCCGCATGGAGCCGGCCCCCCGCCCCGCACGGGGACCCCAGTCTGGGGGAGGCGGGCGGCCCCGTCCCCTCACTTGAGTGCCGAGTCCGGAGTACATAGTGTACAAGGAAGAAACTTTCCAGTAAGTCAGTCACAGAGAAGTGACATCTCCAGGCGCCGGCCCCCAGGAGGGCGGGGACCAGCACTGGGATGCAGATGGGGAAACCGCCTGCTACGCCCTATTTGATCCAGGAGTTCCCTGAGGACATTTGCCTTTGTATGGGACATTTGCCTTTGTGTGGGACCTTTGCAGCCAACAACTGCTTTCTATGTCATCTGCTTGCTTGAAAGACCACCAGGATATGATCTTAAGCTTTATCAGCGGCCTCTTCTGGAAGCTCGGGGCTGATCTCCTCTAACCCTGCGTGGCAGAGAGTCAGTCGCCGGCTGGCTCATAAAGGCTCATAATTCTCTCTGTGGGTCCCTGTTCTCACCTGCGCCATAACAATGGGAAGGCTGGGGACCCCAGACAGGTGCCCACTGCAGGGTGTGGGGGTGCTGCGGTGGAGACGCCGAGAGGTACATGGGCTAGCCGGAGAGGGGACCACAAGGCTGCTTGGCGAGGGCCTGGGGCTGACACACGGGCCCTCTAGCTCTGCCCAAACCACCTGGCGGCGTCTGCTGGCACGGCCTGTGCTGACGGGAAGCACTGTGCTGGTGAGGGAAGGGTGACCGGGCAGAAGACGGTGTCACCTTTCCGCCTGGCATCTGACCAAGCACGTCCTCCCAGCAAAACCAGCGCTGCCCGAGCAAAGCTTTGTCCACGTCTCCCCGGCCACCTCGGCGGGGCCAGGCCCTGAGGGACAGTAACCGTTCGGAGCTTCAGTCCTTTGTAGAACTGAGCTCACACCTCTGCAGACGCAAGGCACGGCTTTGAAGACTCAGGAAGTGAAGGGTGCGACAGGAACCAGAGACTCAGCGCGCACCGGCTGGCCCGGTGGCCACCCACGGGCCACAGAGCGGGGTGCCACCCGCCCAGGGACGCGCCCTCAGTGCCGCGGGGGCCCTGGTCCTTTCCACGCACAGCCACAGCGGGGGCCACCTCGGTGCCTGCCGGGCTCCGGCCAGCGGGGCAAGCAGCGTTCACCGGGCTGCAGCGATTGGTTCAGGGGCAGACGCGTGAGCCAATCACAGCCAAGGAGATCGGAGGCCGGCTTCCCCTGGGGAAACGTCCTGGAGGAGCCACCAAGGGCGGTGTTCTGCTCCTGAAGGACGCACGGGAAGTGGCCACCCGCGGGAGCCGAGAAGCGACACAGGCGGGAGGGTCCGAGGGCCTTAGACGGCTGCCGGGGGCACGGGGAGGGCAGAGCAAAGGCACGGACGGACCCCGCACGTGGGCCGCAGACCCCGTGGCTGGCCCGAGCCTCGCCTACAGCCACCGCCCCGGCGGTGTCTCCGTCAGGCGCGTGACACGCTCCCCGTGTCCCGTTACCGAATCCGGGCCGGGTTACTAACGGTTAAAAGAACTGAACCTCAGATGAGGGTTGCCTCCAACCCGGGTGCATCAATCAAAGTCATCGCGACACCGACGGCCTCCATCGGACACGGCGCCAGGCCACAGGCCCTCAGGCGCGAGGCCGAGTCGGGGCGCCGTGCGGGAGGGCCCCCTGGGGCAGGCGCCCCACCGTCCGGGCGTCTCAGAAGGTGGCGGGAGGCCTGTGACCTCGGGGACGCTGGGGTGGTGCCTGCCTCCCAGAAGGAGGGGCGTGGGCGGCAGGAAGCAGCAGCCCAGCGGGGTCCCCCCCGGGAGGGGCGGCTGTGTGAGGACCACGGTAAACATAGGAGGGACCCTCGGGGGGCGGGGGCAGCGTCCCAGTTCCTGGAGACACCCGCTGAGGGAAAGGGTGACCACCAGGACGATGGCCCACACGAGGACCCCAGACCACAGCCACCTGCCGACAGCAGAGGTGGCTCTCAGCTCACCTGGGGCAGCAGCCACCAGCCCAAACCCTCTTTTTCGTAAAAGCAGAACCCCGCCTTCCTCACAAGCAAAAACGCCTTCGTCACAGATATCAGCGAGTTTCCTTTTCTATAGCATCAGTGAGCACTGCAGCCCTCCCAACGCAGGAATCTTCCAGAAACCTGAGACTAAGTCCAGCGGCATCCGCCACACACACCCCTGGCTTTCAGGGCCCAGGTGACGCGGCGGTGACATGCGCTGGGAGGGCCCTGGCCCTCGCCGGGGACTCGGGCCCCTGCCTTCTGCCACGAAGGGAGCGCCTCGTAAGGCGGGAGCAACCTTGGGCACGTGCGTCTCCCGGCATCTCGAAGGAGATAGTGTCACAAGAAATACGAGGACACAGACGGAGGGTTGGGGGTGGTGGGGGTGTGGGGGGTGGGGCACACGCGGTAAAAGCTGAAACTTAAAGTCGGCAGAGCAGCCCCCCTCACCAGAGCCGAAGCCTGAGGGCTCGGCTCCGCCTCAGACCAGCCCCGGGCGGGGCCCGCGTCCCAGGGGCCGCCCTGCCGGGGTGCTGGAGGGGGCCGCCCTGTGGGGTGCTGGAGGGGGCCGCCCTGCTGGGGTGCTGGAGGGGGCCTCCCTGCGGGGTGCGGAGGGGGCCTCCCTGCGGGGTGCGGAGGGGGCCGCCCTGCGGGGTGCTTGAGGGGGCTTCTCTGCGGGGTGCTGGAGGGGGCCTCGCTGAGGGGTGCTGGAGGGGGCCTCGCTGGGGGTGCTGGAGGGGGCCTCCCTGCGGGGTGCAGAGGGGGCTTCGCTGAGGGGTGCTGGAGGGGGCCTCGCTGGGGGTGCTGGATCGCATGCAGTGCCGAGCGCGTGGGAGGTGCCGCATGCCACGTGTGCGCAAGCTACCTGCTCGGGGTCTGCAGGGGGCTCGTCCGCCACCTCTGCCCCGGCCGCGTCCTCCTTCCTCCTCTTGCCGGGAGGGAGATGAGCCGCCTCCAGCCCCGCGGACGCGCAGGCGGCCGCGTCTACCAAAGGCCCTGACGCAGCTCCCTGTTGAAACAGGACCCCCCGGTTCAGACGAGGCAGGGGGACCGGGGGCCCCGCTCTGGCGGACGCCTCGCCGACCCCCAGCTCAGGTCCCGGGCGCAGGACGCCCACGGACGGGCTCCTGTCTGGGGGAGCCGCTGGGCAGAGCGAGCCCACGGAAGCGACGCGGCCCAGCGCCGGCCGCCCGAGCCCGGGCTCCCCGGGGCCTCCGCCCCGAAGCCGGGGCTGCCGCTCCCCACACAGATGCTGCTGTGGACGTGCTCCCGGGAGGACCGGGCGCCTCGCGCCTCGGGCGGAGCCGGGCCAGGCCTCCGGGGACGCTTAGGAGCTGGGGCAGTGCAGGGCAGGCCCCCGCGGTGGGTGGCGTGCCTCGGCTGGCACGGCGCTGGCTGGCCCGGGCAAGGGGGGACACTCGTCTCCTCCTCCCAGCAGCCTCGTCCTTGCTCTGAGGAAGACAGTGAGCCCGGGGGGGCTCTACCAACGTGCCACCGGCTGGGACGGGGCAGGGCGAGTCCTGGCAGATGGGGCCCAGAGCCACGGCCCGGCTCCTACGTTGCAGCCGCTGTGGGCACAAGGAGAGCCCCCTGAGCGGCCTCCGGTCTGGCCGCGGGTACCGGGCCGGGGGGACATCTGGGCCCCCCGGGAACCGCTTTGAAGGAGAAGGACAGCAGGCAAGGTGAGCGCCCCTGGGCCAAGTCTAGGGAATGCAGACAACTGGTATTTCTGCACGGGCCCCGTGGGTGACACAGCAGAGCACACCGGGCGGTCCCCAGGCCAGAGCCCCCGCTCCCCGCAGAGCCAGGAACCCAGACCGACTGGTTCCTGTCACCCAGTGGCAGGAAGCCGAGAAAGGAAGGAACCGCAGGGCCAGACGGAGCCTTCGACCCCACCTGCCCACAGAGAGAGGCTACCCGGAGCACAGACCCGCCAGCCGCGGGGGAGGAAGCAAGAACCAGCCACGGCCCCCGGCTAGTCGGCGTCAAGTGCCCCCGAAGGGCTGGGGCCGGCCAGCCCAGGTGACAGGCAGGACGGGAGTTCATCAGCGAACACACCCGGCACGCACCCGCCCCCCACGACCGCTGCACACAGGACCCCTCGCTAGGGGCCCGGTCCCCGCTCTGGGCCTCTGTCCCTGGTCCCCTGGATGTCACCGCGCCATCATGAGAACGTCGTGGCCGTGCCTCCCGGCCCGTTCTCAACCACACACGCGCCACTTCCTGACTGTAGGGGTTTTATGGGGTCACCGTAGGCCACGGGGGGCGGTCACGAGCTCACCGGCGGCCCTGTGTACCCCTCCCTTGCTCCTATTCCTGCGGGGGGGGCATCTGTGCATTTACACCTTTTTTTAAAAAAAATTCCTTTCTGTGGAAAATCACGTGCCCTAAAATGAACCACTTTCACGCACACACCTCGGTGGCACCTGGTGCCTTCACGGCGCTGTGCAGCCACCACCCCCACCTGGCTCCACGCACCCTCCCGGCCCCCGGGAGGGGACTCACGCTTCGCTAAAAATATCTGTACGTAAAGCCAACATATCTTTCCTAAATTGTGCTTAGCACGGTCTGTGAGGTTCTTAGTTCTTTTAAGACTTTTCTGGGAGTCAAATATACTAGCTTTCGTTCGCATTTCCCCCACTTGCTTTCATTACTAGGAAATCTTCCCTCGTCCAGAGATGAGATGAATACGCATGTGTATTTTCACACACATCCGACTCCACCTCCGGGGGTCTGTTCTGGTCCCCTGGCTGCCCCCGGGAGCCGCTGTCCTAATGCCTGTGGCCTTGTGACAGTTTTGTTTGCTCTGGGACAGCCAAGTCCCACTCCCGACTTTTCCTTGTCACAATTTTCTTGTTTATGCGTGCCCATTTCTTCTTCGAAAGAGCCCTCAACTCACTCTGTCAAAGTAAAAAAAAAAAAAAAGAAAGAAAAAACGAAAAAAAAGAAGAAACGAATCTTGCTTGATTTGGCGCCATTTTCAATCACATTGAGGTGCACGCTTCGTGATGGTGAGCTCGCCCACACTCACTTCCGGTCTGCCCGCACCCCGGGGAACCCCCGTGGCCCAGGCTTCAAGCTGGCCCTCAGCTGGGGATGGGACAGGGGAAAGACACCACTCACACTCGCCACACATATATATATATATATATATATACTCACACATACACCCAAATCACACACACACCCCAGTGCACACACCCCCAGTACACACCCACTCACAGACCCCGACACACACACCCCAAAAGACACACATCCTGCAATACACATACACCCCCATGCGTACTCTCACACGAACCCCAGTACACATCCCCCCAGGATACACCCCCACACATACCCCGACACACACACCCCAATACAAAGACACTCAAATACACACTCCCACACCCCAAACCAGCACCCACACACCCTAATACACACATACACATGCACATCCCCCCAATACATATGCACCCCACATTCACACACACATCCCCAACAAAGTCACACACACGTACACACCAACACACATCCCCAAATACATACGCCCTCCACACTCACACACACACGTACTCACACACAGCACATTCAAACGCACTCCTCCCCACTGCACACACACACACACCCCACATGGACACCACATGGACACACATCTACCCACACACAGACCGCACACGTGCACACACATCCACACAACACACATCGCTACACAGCCAGCTGTGGCACGGCCCGGCCCGGCCCGGCCCAGCCGGGAACACCTGGAGACCAGCCTGGAAAGCAGCCCCCTTACAGACAAGGCCACAGCGTCCCTCCCTCAGCCCTCGGCCCTTGTCCCTCTGCTCCCGGCGTCCTGAGGGAGCCTGAGCTGACCGCCAGGGGTCTGGACGGGCGGGACCTTGGCACGGGCCTTCTCCCCCGTCATTCTCCCTGGCCCCGCCCAGGTAGGGCTGGCCTGGGGCTCCAGCCTGGTGGTCCCTTACCCAGGAGACACCCGGGGTCCGACACTGGACGGGCCTCTCCCAGTGGCTGGAGGCGCCTTGGAGCCAGCACCCAGGGCGGGTGAACGCCCACAGGGCACAAGCAGGCGCCCAGCCCAGCTGCGGGGAGACCGGGCCGGGTCTGGCGGGCGGGGGAGGCGGGCGGAGGCCTCGGGCGGGGCGGGGACCCGGGCACAGAAGAAGAAGGGGCCGCTCTGCCGTGGGCGGGCGTGCAGGGGTCAGAGGGCAGCAGCGCTGTGCCCAGGTCCCAGGGACGCGGGGAGCACTGTCCGGCCGCTGAGGAAGCCGCCGCAGGGCGCGGCAGCGTGAGCGAGGGCAGGAGCTGGGCGGAACCGGGCCCACGTCCCCGGGCTCTGGCCTCACCTGATAGGTGCTCCAGGAGGTGGCCGAACGGGGCCCGTCTGGGCTTCGCCGCCCGTCACTCGTGCCCCGAGATAAGAAGGGGCCGCCTTCCTCCTTCAGCTCCAGTCCACACTCCATGGCTCCCTCGGGGGCCGCCGTCACCTCGGGGCCGGTCTCCGAATCTGCAAGGGCAGCGAAGGGAAGCAGAACGTGTCACCCCCAAAACACGCCTCTGGCACAAGGATGGTCTTAGCTGGTTCTTTTGAAGAAAGAGCAGGCAGGGGAGAGGCTCTGGAAACGGAATAGACGTGACCCGCCTGTAAGGGACGTTGACCTGTGTGCGGGGAGCCTCCGTGTGTGTGCGGGGGGGGGTCTCCCTGGCGGTCCCAGGAAGGGAGAGGTGACCTCATCCCTAGAAACTCTTATCGCAGAAGCAACGGGTGCCACCTGCGTGGGGACCGCGCCCCTCGGCCACCCCGCCCCTGGCCACCCGCTTCGGCTGAAGACGGTGTTGACGGTGGCGGCCTCTGCCGCTGCGGGGAGCCACTCGGTTCTCCCCGGGTCCCTCCCAGCGACGCGGGGGGCAGACGCACTACGACACTGGGGTTTTCGTTCTCGTGATCTGTCTGGTGTCAATTCCCTTCTCAGACCAGCCAAAGACCATAAAGGGTTAAGGAAACATTCTCCTCTCCTACAGCAGGTGCACGCGGGTCAAATCTCGGGAAGAGGCAGGGACCGTCCCAAGGAAACGCTGGAACTGTCCATTGTCCCACAGGTCCTGGAGGACGAGCCGTCTCGCCCCCCCACCCCTGGAGGCCCCCGGCCCCTCCCCGCACTGCGGCCGGGTCTCAGGCTCCTCATCTTCCTTTTTCTCATTATATATGTATATAAACTTCAAGAAAACTTGAAAAATGCAAAAAATAAAAAAATATATTGCCCGGAACTTCACCCCTCGCCCCAAATATCTGTCCAGCACTCAAGGTCCCAGCAGGAAGGCCCGCCGGGGTCCCCCGGGGCACCAGCCAGAGCAGTGGGGATTTGGGGGCAGGTATTTGGAGCCCTCCACATGGGACCAGGCCAGCGGCACCCCCGGGAAAGCCGGGTGCCCGCCCCCACCCCCGGCCTGGGGTGGCCTGGAACCCCACACGCTTCCCCCATCCCACGCTTTTCCACGCGGCCTCCCACTCGCCCTGGCCCTCAGCATCCTGGCATGGCTGGACAGCTGCACCCCGGCTTCTCCAGGCCCCCAGCGCCCAGCCCCCAGTGCCCAGCCCCCCCGCCCCGCCTGCCGTGCCTGGGGTGCCCCAAGCCCTCCAGCAGCCCCAGACGTGTACCCGGCATCTCGGTTTCACTTTCCATTCCTGTGAAGAGAAAGAGCTCCAGCCAGGGTGTGAGGAAGCAGAGGAGCCAGGGGCAGGAAATGATGTGCGTCCCGGGGCCCACGCGCGCTAAGCCCCCGGCCCGCAGGGCTGGAGCGGGCGGTGGTGCGGGGCCCGGCGGGCTCTCGCCTTGCAACGCACGTGTGTCCAGCCTGCTGTGTGCCCCACAATGGCTGACCAGCGCCCAGCGCCGGCCCCGCCCAGCAGCCGAGGCTGGACCACCCACAGTGACCCAGCGCAAAGCACAATGGCCCTGTCCCCTCGGTTCTAGGGACAGGAGGGCAGCCCGGAAGCCAGTGGCCTCGGCCCCTGCTGGGAGCTGAGGGTCATCCTCCCTGGAGTGACCACGCCCTGCTTAGTTAGCACTTGGCAGCCTGAGGGTGGCCCCTGAGCTGGCTGAGCAGCCGCGCTGAAGGGGAGCAGGGTTGGTCACCCCAAATAGGTCTCTGGCAGGAGGATTATTTTAGGCTGATGACTTTGAAGAGACAGAAGTCTCAGGAAGGGCTTTTTACCTCCTCCTTAGTGGCCTGAGAGAATTTAGATGGAGGGCCTGGTCCCGGCCAGGGACCATCCCCAGAGACGCTCACAGAGCACAGGGCCGGGTGTGGGGAGCTGGGCCAGCCGGCTGGGCTGGGGACCGCAGTCCAGCCTGGGTCCCCCCGTCTCTGCAGCGCCCGGCACACACCTGCTACCTGCATTTTCCATCTTCCCGCAAACTGTCATCCTCCCCTCTGTAGCCCCTGACCCTCTCCCCTTCTCCTGAGCTCAGGGTGCTGCAAGGAAGACCCTGAAGGGCCTGGCCCTCTCTGGGGCCCCCCGTTGTTATGGGGCCCCTGTGTGTACAAAATTAAACGTGCGTTTTCGTCCTCTGGACCTGTCTTGTGTTCATTAGACCAGCAGAAGCAGCCGGAAGGGTGGGGGAGGGAAATGCCCCCTCCCTTCCCCCCCACCCCCCCGCCACCTGCTGAGGCCCTGCGGTAAGCACACGGGACAGGATGGCGAACGCCACGCACCACACGCCCGCCTTCTCAGCCAGAGCCTCCTGCACCCGGCTCGGGCGGCAAACTCGTCGCCTGCCTCGCAGCCCCGCGAAAGGCCCTGGCACAACCCCAAGGAAGGAGCGGAGAGGATGGGCTTTCCTGGAGCCCCTCCAAGAGGAGACCCCTCCCAGGAGGCCAGTCTCCAGGACCCAACGCAGACGAGTCCCCCGCAGTTCCTGTGTGCGGCCTCCGGCCAAGGACCACCCTGGTTCCTCGGGGTACAGGGACTAATTGTAACCCTTGAGGCCCACACTCAGCACCTTTCCAATCCCTGTCTCCCAACGACAGGCCAGTATCGGCCGGGGCTGGGGCCGGTCACCCTCCTGGCCCGGGTGGGCAGCACCCAGAGTGGGTGGAGAGCCACCAGCAGCCGACACAGGGCGGGGGGAGGGGCAGCGAGTCCCCAGCCATGGCCTCCTCCTAGGACATCGGCTCCAGCCCCACCACCCGGGTTCAAGCTGTGTGACTGTGGGCGAGTCACTTAACCTCCCCCTGCTTTGCTCCCGGCATCTGGAAAACGGGGGTTCATGACAGCTCCCCGCTTGAGGCTTAGCACGGCGCGGGGCACGTCGCAGCTCAGCGGGGGTGTGGTTCGGTTTATTTTTCTGGAGCCCCCAGGAATGCTTCCGCCCCAGGCTCCCCAGCCAGGCGGACGCGCCGGGGACCCGCGGCGGGCGCTCTGGCAGGGGGGAGGTCCCAGGCGGACACCTGCACGCGTCCCGAGCCCACGCTGGGCGTCTGGAAGGCGGCACTGCGCACGGACACGGGGAGCGGAGCCAGCGAGGGCGGACCCTCTGCCCGCCCCGCGCGGGGGGCGTCCTGGGAGGCGGCCCCCAGCTGGCGAGCCAGGGGCCCGGGGCCAGGCCCAGGCCGGCGGCCCTCGCTGACGCGCACGCGCATGCGCACGCAGCAGCTCGCGGGCCCCGCTTCCCTCCACCGCATCGGCGGTCGTTTGTGTCCCGAGCACCTGCTGTGTGCCAGGCCCTGTGCGAGGGACCTGGGGCGCAGCCGCGAACGAGGGGAAGCAAAGGTCTCCCGGAAACCACAAGACAGACAGATATGGGGGGGTGGGCGGGCGGTTGCAGTTTTCAGTGGGGAGGTCAGGCTGAGCCTGGAAGGAGGGGAGCGGGGTCCCCGCGGCCCTCGGAGGGCAGATGCGTGTGCCCGAGGCAAAGGAACAAGACGTGCAAAGACCCTGGGGTCAGAACTGGCTCTCCGTGTTCCAGAAGACCAGGGAGCCCCCCACCAAGGCTGGGGGGAGGGGCTGCAGGAGAGGGCTCAGAGGGCCTTGGGGGGGCACTCCAGTAGGGCCTGGGAGCTTTTACTTGGAGTGGAACGGGGGGTGGGGCGCAGCTCCCTGGGTGGCTCTGACCTGCGGCCAGCAGGGCCATCTGGGGCGTGGACACAGGGCCGGAAGGACCAGGTGTCGGTGCTGGGTTTGGGTCCGGGCACTAGACCGATGAGGTGCCCCGGCTGGGCAGGTGGGGGCCTGAGGGGCAGGTCCAGGGGAAGACAGGAGCTGGGCTTCAGAAATGGTAAACTGAGGCCTTGTGGACGCCCAGGCAGGGCGGCCACAGCGGATGGAGCTTAGGTGACAGGTCCAGGACAAAACGATGGACCTGGGCACTCAGACGGTCCTTAAAACCACGGAACCAGATGAGGTCGCCGTGAGAGGTGGAGGGGACAGCCGGAGGGCGGGGGTGGGGGGAAGCCCCCAGAGGGAGGAGGCCCCCCCCCCCCGCCTCAGGTCCCACGCCCAGGGAATCAAGCACCCGCCAAGTCGGCGGGTGAGGCCCGCCACCCGCGAGGCCGGCCACACTCGCGTCCTCCGCTCAGGCACCCACTCAGCACAGAGAGAGCTCCGTGCCAGCTCTGGTGGGGTCCCCTCGCCCACCTCCGTGCCTGGGGTGGCACTTCCATGCGCCATCCCCTGCAGCCCTCCGGCAGCTCAGCGCTCAGCCCACACACCTCCCGCCCCCTCCCGAGGGGGGAGGGGGACCGGGAATTCTCTCCAGGAAATGAAATCAAAATTAAAAAAAAAAAGTGACAGGTGCCTCCAGCACAGGACCAGACGGAAATGCTTCTAGGAAGAGCCCTTCGCCTTGGGGAGACCAGGGCCCGCTCCGCCTGCCTGGGCTGCCCTGCGGGGAGCAGCCGCCGCTTCGGGGAGAGGCAGCAAGGAAGCGGGGCCGGGCGGACGGCCGCCTCCCGCCTCCCACGCCCACGCAGCCCCCAGCCCCGGGGGGCCCCAGCCCTCACCTGGCAGGGGGGCCGCAGAGGGCAGCCGCCCTCCACACTGGCTGCAGAACTTGGGAGCGGCTTCCTTGGAGACATGGTGGCAGGAGGGACACTTCATGCCTGGGTGGGGGGGTGGATGGGGGGCTCCGGGGCCCTGTGGATCTGGAAGCAGCAGACCCTCCAGTCCCGAGGAGGCCGCTCGCTATATACCAGCCACCTGTCACATGACCAGGCCCGGGTTAGTTTCATTTTCTGGGAAAGTGAACTCACAGTGGCCCAAGGAGGTCTCCGCGCTCGATCGAAACCAGCCCGGCCCCGCCCCTGCGGCCGACAGCCCCGCCCCGCCCCCCTCCAGCTCTCCCTGGACTGCGCCCCGAGGCTCCGGCACCCACCTTCCTTTCTGCTGGCCCTCCCCCCACCACCACCACCCGGCGCACTCCCCGCACCGTCACTGTCCCCACCGGGCTGAGCCTCGGGAGCTCGGGGGAGTGAGGACCGGGGCAGGGGGGAGGGGGAGAGGGCGGCCGCTGCAGAGGCAAGTCACAGCCTGTGCAAAACCCTGAGATCAGACGGGGCTGAGGGAGCCTGCCCTGTGCGCGCCCCAGAGGGGCCCAGAGGCGAAGCCCCCTGGTCGCCGCTGACGACCACCCAGGACGGGGCGCCCCTGCCTCTCCCGGCCCCGCCCCGCCCGCCACCGGGGCAACCGGCACTGACGCCCCTCACTCCAAGGCTTTCCGCGACCCCCGCCGCCCAGGCCTCTGTCCCCAAGCTCCGCTCGGCCCCAGAGCAGAGGGCTCAGCGGGCTCAGCCACTGTCACTGACTCTTTAGTTCCGTCACTGTCCCACGCGCGCCAGGGGCCCAGGCGCTGGAAGAATCTTCGCTCGTGTCACCCCAACTCGGAGTCCGGCCTCCAGCCACCGCCCGGGAAACCGGGCACCGGAGTCGGTTCGGGGCCGGCGGCCCCCCCCCCACTCCCTCGTTCTGCGCCCGTCCTGGCTCTGGAGGCTGCCTGGAAAGCCGGGGCGCCCCGCGCTCTGGGGGTGCGGTGGGGCAGTGCTGCGCTTCTCCTAGAAGTCCCTGTGAAGCAAAGACGTGGGCGTCTTATCGCAACTTCCCCGGCTTTGCGGTTAGTGAGAGCGGAGGGTGCGGGCCGGAGCCGCCGTCCCCGGGTCTGGGCGGCCCTGTCCCCATCGGCCCGGCCAAGGGCCTTGTCGGGGACCGAGCCCGCGCCGCGCGCTGCCCGGCCCCGGGGCGGCGGGGCCTCCGGGGTGTCTCCGGGGTGTCTCCGGGGCGCCCCGCCAGGATGCGGCCGGGGCCGGACGCGGGGCTGGCGGAGAAAGCGAAACTGGGGGACGCAGGCGCCACACCCCGGCGCGCCCTGCCGGGCCGCCGCGACCCGGACCCGGACCCGGACCCGGACCCCGCTGCGGGGCCGCGGACACCGCACCCCGGGGTCCCGGACCTGCGGGCCGTGCTTGCACCATGTGAGCCGCGCGCTGTGCCCACGGGGCCCTGCAGCCCGCACTCAGGACCCCGCGCGCAGCCAGCGCGCCCGCACCTGCAGCGCCCCCCGCGCCCACGCCGCGCCGCCCGCGGGGTTTCGTTTCCCGAGTGGGGTCCCGCCCGTCCGTGCGCGCGCGCGCGCGCCCCGCGTCTGCGCGCCTGGGGCCCCGAATCCCTCTGCTCGTTGGCGCCCCCAGTGGACCCGCGCCGGGGCGGTGCCTTCCGCAGCCGCGCGCGGGGCGGGCCGCGGGTGGAAAGCCCCAGGCCCGCCCGGCCGGGCGCGGGTGAGTGATGCGCGCAGCTCCCGGGGCCCAGAGCCCAGCACCCTGGATGGTGTCCACACCTCGCAGAGCCAGCAGCCAGCCAGGGAGCGGCCCCGGGGACACGAGGCGGGTCATCTGGCAGAGCTTCAGGCTGCTCCTGAGCCCGTCGTCAGCCCCGTGGCCTCGGGAGCTGGTGCTGATTAAATGACCACAGTGACAATGGCAGCGCAGGCTAGCTGCCCACACTCGGGCTCCTCGGTCTCTGATAACCAGGAGGCCACCCCTCTCCGTGCCTCAGTGTCTCCGTCTGTGAGCTGGCCGCCCTGCACCCCAGAGCCGGTGCTGCAGCGGGGTGTGTATGCTTACACCTCCTCCCTGCCCCCTCCCACCGAGCACCGCCTGAGCGCTCGCGGGGAGCCTGGCGCTGGCCCACGGGCTGGCACAAAGGACAGGGTGATCTTGCTGTCATCGATGAAAAGCCTGGCGCCCACCCCGCCCGCCTCTCGGGCCCTCTCCTCACGCACAGGTCACTCACACGGTCATCCTCCGGCTGCGAACGGCAAGTTGGGCCCTTGTTGGGGTCACCCTCCCGTGCGCCCGCCCCTTGCCGGGCTGTCTTCTCCCCGCCAACTGACCCCAGCACCCGTGTCGGAGCCCAGGCAGGGAGCGTTCAGGGGGCATTTAGCACAAATGTCACCGAGCGTTACCTTGTAGCCACTGGCGGCCTGTGCAGGCGCAAACCCCAGCGCACGGCCGGCCGCCCCCGCTGTCAGACCCCAGCGCATACTGTCATTCAGCATCACGTGTGCGTCACAACGGTCAGACATTGACGTGACTTACGAAGTGACCCCCGGCTAAGATTCTTCTATTGAGAGACCAGGGCTACCAAGAGAGGTTCCTTTTAGACTTCAAGGCCATGTTAATGTCCCCAGGGTGTCGTCCCTCCCCCCCCTTCTCTACGTCCTTGTCCACGCTTTGGAGGCATAAGGACGACGGGAAAGAGATTTTTAAATCTGAGAATGGGTACGCGCTCCCAGCGTACCTTGCGCTTCTACATGCCTGAGGCTCGAGCCGGAGTCCCAGGTGGGCTCCCCTGACAGGTCTCCTGTTGGGAACAGACGTCAGACAGGCATGGCCTGAAGATGAACGGAAGCACTGGCAAAGCCTGCTTCTGCTTTCACTGTTTATTTCATATTGCATGACTAGCCTGGGAAAGCAAGTTGTACCCTGGCAGCCCTTGCTTGAGAAGCGGCCTTGAGATATTTCTGGCTGCCAGAGATCTATCGGCGCACCTGTGAAAACATAGCTCTTCTTGCTAAAACTATATAAGAATGTTATTTTACAATAATAATTGCTGGTGCTTTGTGGCAGTCCTCCCAACCCCGTGTCTGTGATCCTTCCATCCCACGCCACCTCTACCCTGAACGGCTTTTGTCGCGCGGGTCGCGACAGTCTCCCTTCCGCGGCTGGAGTCCAGCCCCGCCAGGTGAGCCTGGGGCTGTGGCTGTACCACCCGTATCCAGGTGTGAGCCTTGGAGGGGCGCCAGAAACGCTAACACCGACCACCAGAGCGGAAGCCTGCTTGGCGGAGGCAGCCGCGACGCACTGCACAGCTGTCGGGCGGCGTGGCCCCCGGCCAGGGCGCGCCTCTGTCCCTGTGACAGCGCTGACCGCCGGGCAGGCGGGCAGGGTGCCCCTCCACTGCGGCCAGCCCACACTGCCCTTCTGTCTGTGGCTCCCAGGGGCAGCAGGAGGCCGTCCGTGGGGCAGCAGGCCCGCAAGCGGGGAGGAGTGTGGGGCAGCGAGCGTGGAGGGTTCTCCCAGAAGGCGGGGCTGAGGCATGGCACAGACACTGCCCCGTGTGTCACCACGAGACGTGTGTACGGCATGTCCAAGCACGTCACGACACTGCACAGGACAAACACCAGGCAGCCGCGAAAAACTTCTTCTCAGTTTATTATCACAATAAAAAATTCGCAGTAACCACCGCACGGCGATGTGCGTTAGAGTGCCACGGGGGGCACGACCCCACTTACGCACACCCCCATGCGGACACGCACGTGAACGCACGCCCACGTGCTGATGTACACACACGCACATGGCCTGGGGGGGGGGGCGTCCGGGGCCACCACCAATCCCACACGGCCTTGGGGTGGTTTTCTGTCGTTTTTACAATAAGCACTTATGATTTTTATAAAAACACCAAAGCTATGGCTTTTTAAATATAAAAAAAACACAAATAACAAAATTATTTCTAGCAGACACTTTAAAATCGTTTGGCACACCTTGGTTTTCTTCCCAAAACAGCACAGATGCCGCCATGGAGATTGGAACCCACCTCCGAGATGCACCCCCCCCCGCCCCCCACGATCCAGGAAGGTGCTGAGGTCCCGGGACGCGCCTCCTACACCAGGCCGAGGTCCCGGCTCCTCCCTTCCTCCCGCGGTCCCTCATTCTAGAAGGCTCTCTCCAAACCATCCTTCCAAGGCGGACGGCCTCGGCCGGGGAACGCAGGCAGGAAGCCGGCGAGGCCGCCCTGTGGGCCCCGCCACCCGGTCCCCGCCTCGCTCCCCGGGTCGCCT
>PVKZ01008515.1:0-15516 GCA_004027375.1 Macroglossus sobrinus
TGGATGGATGGATGGATGGATGGATGGATGGATGGATGGATGGATGAATAGATGGATGGATGGCTGGCTGGCTGGCTGGCTGGCTGGCTGGCAGGATGGATGGATGGATGGATAGATGAACAGATGGATGGATGGATGGATGGACGGACGGATGGATGGATGAATACCCATGAGGATTAACAAGATGTTAATATATTAGACATGACATATTGGTTATTATGATTCTTATTCAGTGGTAAGTGCATGTAATAGACAGTATTAACTATCTCGGTATCACAAAATGGTCATGGGTCAAGAATCAGGACAACTAAGCTCCAATTTTTCCATTTGTTAACTGGTGATCGCAGGCAATTTATTGTCCCATCTGTGCCTCTAATTTTTTTCCCTAAAAAACAAAAGGTTTGGAATCAATAACCTCTGAGGGGCCATCCAGCTTGAACAACCAGTCGAGTTCAAAGCATCCCAGAGAAACATTCTGTCAGTTCTGGTGACTAAGAATAAACATCTGACTGGAACAGAAGTCGCCCGTGGGGACGTAGGGGGCCTTGAACTCCACGCTGAGGAACGAGCCCTGTAAAAGGAAGAGGTCTGGCTTCCTCGAGACCCCAGAAGCCAGCGGGGAACTAGGGTTCTAGCTTTTGCTGCTCAGCACTCTGCATCGCCACCAGGGTGCTTATTGACATCTCCTGAGGGTTGCCGCCCTCTCCCTCTCGCTATTCCTGTCTCTGAAGGTCACTTGTCAAGTTGGGGATGAGGGAAAATTTATTGGGTGAGGAAACCATTTGGGAAGGGATATTTTGGGCACTGTTCAAATCTTGGCAAAGAACTGGTTCCTGTCATTATCCTACTTGCTTTTAGAAAGCTGTTACTTTGCGAGAAAGTCAAAGGCAAGATAATCCAAAGAAAGTGATTTTTCAAAACCTTATTGCAAGGATCTAAATCCAGAAAAAAATTTTTACAGGCCCTGAGCAAGACGGATCCTAGGTATTAAGTCGAAACGTTTGAAAACATTGTGAAAATGAACAATAAACATAAGAGTGCGAAACTACTATAAGAGACACGGAGTTATTGGGAAACGTGGCTAGCTGTATGAGGTTAGGCGTGTCCCTTCATTCTCGGGCCTCAGTTTCCCCATATGTCAAATAGAGGAGCTGGACCTGATGATGGCTCTAGCAGCCTCTCGGGGCAGCTCCCATTTTGCTACTCTCGTTCCTCCCTGTCGAGAACAGCATTTTTGGAAGGGCACAAGAGAACATGCACCACTCTGATTTTGGCTTGACCGACCCCTGTCCCCTGAGTGGCCTCTCCGAGCGCAGGAGGCGGAGCGCCAAGGCAGCGCTGGCACTCTCTGTGGCTTTGGCCCGAGATGAAAAGGCGTCAAGCCGGGCTTCTGTGAACGGGTTATCTATTTATGAGCCAGGCTCCCTGCTACCGCTGGGCACAGCACTTGTCATCATCTCTGGGTGGCCCCTCTAACCACGTGTCCTCACCTTACACGGCTCACACCGCAGTCATTCTAACTCCTCTGCTGTCGGTGTTGTGCTCCATCTCAAAATCGTTGGTGACGCCCTCTTGTTGGGTTACAGCAAGCAGCGTGTTGCCAAGAGACACCCCAGGCCTGTGAGGTGGCCCTCAGACACTAGACTGTGTCACTCATGTTTGGAGAACACAGAGTCAATCTCAGTGCTCCCACGGGTCCCAGAGGAAAGAAACTCATCACACCCATCGTATTTCCAAAATGTATTTGACCAGAGAACTTGTTTTGTTTAGTAACTCCAAGCGATGTCCCAACGACATGCTTCGGGAAGCACTGCTTAATGGGTTACAACCCAAACTGCCTAGTATTTAGATAAGGCACACGTCAGCCTGGGCCCTGGAAACTCTTAGCTCACTTCCTGGTGCTCCTCTGGGAACCCTCCCATCCAGTACCATTGAAGTATTGGTTGATGGTTGATGATTCGTGTGTGTGTGTGTGTGTGTGTGTGTGTGTGTGCATGAATGCTGCAAAATTATAAACTTGGAGAAAGAAAAGAAAAGAAAAAACCAGGGTCTTATGCAAGAATATTACCTGAAAAATTCTTAGTTTCCGTTCAAAAGCACTTGAAAAGTTAAATTAAAATTATTCTCCCACTTTTTTGGTCAATAAACTATGTATTTGTCCCCTCTCCAGGCTTTTATTGATGCTGTTTCCTCAATCTGGAGAATCCTCCCCCTTTATTTACCTATGAAAAGCCTGTCCACCCTTCCAAGCTTTACTCAAAACATCACCTCTTCTGCTGACCCGTCCCAAATTCCACACTAATAACTTATTACTCATTACTCTGTGTTCTCATGGCACTTTTCCTGAATCACTATTAAAGTGCTTTTCATTCCACGTCTCCTGATAGGTCTGTGTCACAGCTCTCACGATTGGCATCGCTCTGTGCCGGGACTGGGTTGTACGCCTGAGGCATAGAAACAGTCAGGGTAGTCCTCGTCCTCTGTGGTCTGGGCCGCCTCCCCTCGCCTGGCAGCCTCGTGGATCATCTCTCCACGTGCACTGCTCCAGCCGAGTCGCCCTCACCCACACCGGTGGCATTTAGGCATTCACTTGCCTCCTGGTAAGGAAATCTGTTGAAATCAGAAAGAAAATGGTCCTGGGCCCCCCAAGGAAAGAAAATGAGGCATTCTTTAGCAATATTTCCCAGATGGGGGGGCGGGTTCGGTTATTTGGCATTCCAACAGTCAGAGAGGAAATTAAGAACCATAGGCACAGCAGATGCCATTTGAATGCGCAGAGCAGAGGCCAGAGGCCGTGGCATGAAACTTCTTTCTTCTGGACCCAACCCTAACAAACCAACCACACATGAGAAACAGCCTATGAAAAGAGGAGCGGGTGATGGGGATACAGAGACAATGCCTAAGTCAGCAGGACGCCACAGCTGATGGGGTAAAAGAACAACAGATCTAGGGCCGTGAGGGGGGGAGGGGCAAATAGCCTCTGAACTTGAACCATCTCAACCTCTGTGGACACGGCATTCCAGCACTGACAGTCACAGAGATGCCTGAGGTATCAAGGAACTGGTAGACCACCTGCCTCAGCCTCTCTTAGAAGGCAGCAGCATGTGTACAAGCTATTGGGGAAATTTTTCTTTTTAAAATTGTGTTTGTTCAAAGCTTAGGATGTTCCCCCAAGATACCCTCACAGTTCGTCCCTCTGGTTCTCAGGTCTCCACTCAGGTGGCTCCCTCCCGAACACCTTACTCTGCACGGCGTCCCCACCCTCTCCTGGCCACCCTCGGCTTCTTTTCTTTCCATCTCTCTCTTTATCCCAAGGATCGCCGAATATAACATATGACTTGTGTTTGGTTATTATCCTTCTCTCCTACCCCGCAGTAACGTCAACTCTGCGAGGTTAGGGATTTGTCCGTCAGTCTGTTTTGTTCGCTGCTGTATCGTGGGGAACCTATGAGTCTGGCATCTATTCATTATTTATTGAAAGAACACATGAATGAATGGATTTCGTTATTTTGTAAACGCATTTAATTTTTGAACCGTCATTCTGTGGAAATATTGGCTCCATGCAGACAAATTATATGAGAATGTTTTTAACATGAGGCACCTTAAATCACTGGCAAATATTTCTTAAGGTCAAACACTGGGCATTACGGATTTGCTTATTTTGTCCACACCCACACTTCTGAGCGCCCTAAAAAGCCACGCGGTCATCGACACACACGCGAGGCGTACGTGCGCCCGGAGAGGACTTTGCTTCCTCCCGCGCCCCGCCTCGAATGTCATCAGCGCTCTTACCTCCGGGTTTGACAAGCCAGCTCTGTGTCTCCTTCAGAAAATTCTTAGAAGTAGGAAGTGAGGATATTGATCAGAAATGGTAGCGCTTCCCACGAGTGAGCCTCGAGTGGATATTTCACCACCGTTTACGGTGATGGAGGCAGATAGGACGTCCTGGAAAGCGCACTAGATGTAGAGCCCGGAAACCGGAGTGAGCCCCGGATCCATCGTTGACGAGCCCAAAAATCTTGGAAAGTTGCTTAACCACAAATAACCTCGCTCCGTGATCTCACCACCCCCCGGGACTTCATCCACTATAAAGCACCATACGCTTCTAAGGAGTCGTCGTTATTTTGTTAAACAATTAAATGGGCATGACGTGTCATCGGAAATAAAGGTGACATCAGATCCTGGTAAGTGATGACCCTTGACATGCGTGGGAACCCATCTCCATATCTTGGCCAACTCTGCGAGTGTGTGATGTGCTGTGCGACCTTCACAGGTTGGACCTCGATGTCATCATGTCCAGAGAAAGGATTCCGCTAGTTCCAGCATGCCGGGAGGGTGGCTCTGATTCTGACGGCAACCGACAGGGTGTGGCGGTCTGCAGCAGTGGCTGGGGACGGGTTCCATCCTTCCCGCAGCCTTACCCAGCACCTCTCCAAGAGTAAACCTTGTCATGCATGTATTCACTCATTCATTCATTCACTCACCCATTTGTTCATGCTCTCCCTCATTCGTTCTTTCAACAAATTGTCGCTGAACATGAGGTATGTGGCAAAGGCTGTACTGGACGCTGGAGGCGACAAAAAAGAAGACACAAGGCCAGCGCCAAGTCGGAAGGCTGGTTTTATGAACGCATCGTTGTCATACACAGTAAGGTCCCTGAGGATTCAGGAGCAAGGTGCAGGGGACCGCTGAGCCAGGCCCGACTGCGCTGTCGGTGGGGGACAGAGCCACCCTCGTTGGGACCTTACAGGATTGGTGGACGTCAGCCAGGCAGGGGCGGGAGAGGGCATATCAGAGAGAAGGGAAAGACCGTGGAAAAGCCCAGAAACGTTTCCCCTGGGCAGTTTAACAAGCATTTGTTGGGCATCTAGTGTGTGTGAAGTGCCACAGCGGAGAAGGAAAGCATATTCAGAGAATAGAAAGCAGACGGGATAGAGCCAGCGAGGGTTAGATTGTAAAGTGCTTGAATATGCCGTGCCTGGGACAGACGTATAGCGTTGTTGAGTGCAAACAGGGAGATTATAGAACATGATCCCTTTGCGTAAAATGACTTACTTTCACCATCCCGACATCCAGCAGCTATTAAGAAGTGCTCGCTATCTGGGAAACACTGAGAACGCAATAGCGAGTAGCGCAGACTCCCTGAGTGAAATATGTGGAGTATCACAAATAAAGTATGATAAATGTCCCGGTTACAGGAGCTCTGGGCAGGAGGCCTCACCTAATCTGGGAAGAGGGAAGGGCAGAGGAAGCCTTCCAGGAGGAGGTGACATTTCAAGCTGGATGTCTAAGGGTGAATAAAAACCATCCAGGCGACTGGAATGGGAGGTGTTCCAATCAGGAGCAGAAGCATGTGCAAAGGCCCGGAGACCCATGGGAGGTGCTGGAAGACGTCGGCGAGGCTGCGGCAGAGCACGAGGGCGGGGCGGGGGGGGTGGATGCGGCCGGGGCGCTCCGGCCTGGGGTCTGTGGCGAGGAGTTTGGGCTTCACCCCAAGGGAAACCATTGGTGGATTTCAAGCAGGGCAGTGACGTGATAAGATTTATGTTTTGGATATATATGTATATATGTATACCTATATCCAGGTATTCGACACTTCCCACTTCATGGACTTGGTACACAAAACAAGGACACCCTTCCTTCATATTCAGATCTGAATGCCCAGGCGCCCCCCACCCAGCCGACTGGAAGAAATGCTCTCTCTGAGATTCTCCGGCCCAAGGATTTCCGTTTCCCACTCCAGTCTGTTCTGCTCACACCACAGCGCCTCGCCAAACCCACACAACCCACGTAACCACGCGGGCAACCTAGAATTTTCTCCACGAAACTACAGGAGTGAAAGCGCATGGATCAGGATATCCACTTAAGCAAATATACAGCATCACATAAAAGGCTTCTAGGCCATTTGTAAAAAGAGATCATATTATCGTTTTATGCATCCTAGTTTTCTTACTTACTGTATAATACTTTCTGGAACTCCATCCAAGTCAGCTGGTAAAGCTCTAATTTTTAGGACTGCATATTATTTCATGATGTGGACATAACATGCTTTGTTTACCATGTTTATCGATATTCACTTTGTTTCTGGTTTTTGCCACTATAAATAATGCTAACACACACACACACATACACACCTTTGTTGTATAGATGATTTTATTTATTTGCAACAGATTTTCAGGGATAGGATTTCTGGATGAAGTAGAAACAGCCAGTGAACAATACTTTGAATGCATGCTAAGTACTTAGCAAGAGCTTGTTACATAGTAATTACTCAATAAAATGATATCCCTATCATTCTCATGATAAGCCGAGGAGTTACATTTTGGGAAAGTATAGTCATTCATTAGATCCCCACTTAGATAAACTACATCTTCTTTAAAGACACGGGTTGTCTGTAATAACCAAACTAACAACTGTCCTCCCTTTGTTTATACAAAGTCAGAAGGAAATGGGACTTCACTGGAAAACTAAAATAGACATGAAGTTTACCTCCCCGTTTCCTCTTTGCCATTTCAAACCCATTTCCTCAGGCGGAACTCAAGCCAAAGCCTTTGCTCCCGTAATTGGAAATTCTTGTTTTGTATTGTTGAAAATCGTGACCAGCTTGTGTGTGTATCTGACTCGGAAAACAGAAAGAGGGCTCGTGAAAGCATTCTCACTGTTGTGTAAAAGCAACCCATGTGCAGCCTTCGAATGAGATTAATGAATGATATTCCTGTGTCTGCATTTTCACCCCTGCCCTCCCAGGCCAAGTTCAAGGCGAGACAGCGAGCAACTTCGAGTTTGAACGTGCTCGTTCAATTCAGCAGATCTTGATGACGGCGGAGCCTGCACCTTATGAAGAGAAGGAAGTTGTGCAAAACGCAGACTTGCACAACTGGATTTCGGACATGAGTGCTCCTACGCCATTGGACCAAAACGTCAACACAGGACAGGTTTCCAACTCCAGACTGCAAAATGGAATCTTGCAACGTGGCCGAGGGCCAGGGGCTGGGCCCCGGACACAGCCTGAGCCCAGCATGTGAGAATGATTCCTGGGAGTGAGAGGCATGTACACAGTTCTAACGAACGGGAAACAGGAAGCTCCATCTGTCTACTGCTTTGTTCCCTTTTTGTCTGGACACCAGTGAGCCCAGGGAAGCTGGGGAGCCCGGTGTGGGTGCCCTCCGGTTCTGAGCAGTCAGACTGGGCTGTACCTCTGGTGTACACCCGTCAAAAGAAGCTTCAGGCCTCACGGGTCTCTCAGCCATTCTCTCTGCCCCTCCCACCCTCTCACTCTCTGTCCAATCTACCATTTTCGTGAGCGCCCGGATGTCCATGAATGACAGCGTGGGCTGGGCTATGGCTGCCTCTGTTCAAGTACAGACAAAATACACTTCTCTGCCAGGGCAGAAACAGCCACGGCCCGCACGCGTTAAGTGGGTAGGAGCAAGTTTGATTGGCGTACACCACAGTCCAGATGAAACTTGCAAGGCTGAGGACCGTGTAACTGGGGTGACGAGAAGAGATGAGGGTGGATCCAGGGGTTTGCTGAGGGCCTTCGACTCACTCCTCAGTCAGATGCTCACTGGTTTCAAGACCAGAAAGGTTCTAGGAGCTTCTGTGGCCTTATGGATAAGTCCCACCCAAAACATCATTTCTCTTCTTGTTATCTCGCACCTAGAAAGAAAGAGTGATGAAAAATGGCGGAGAATAAAAACGAATCAGACAACACATGGTTAAGTCCTTCGTACTGTATTTATTCCCATCGATTGTTCAGCAAGTGTTTTCTTCAATGCCTCTGACACGCTGGGAAAATAAATGGCAGTGAGTGAGCAAAAGGGATAGACCTCTGGCTCCCGTGCTTGTAGTCTAGTTGGAGAGGCAGACGTTAAATAAGCCTGTGATTGCAAAGTCACGACGTAGAGTAAAGGGTCCAGGGGCCACTGGAGAGAAGGAGCGTGGCAAGCCTCGCGAGAGGGTGACACGGACGGTGAGATTTAAGCAATGGCAGCGGCCGCACACGCACAGCTGGGAACAGGGAGGGAGCTGCTCTCGGGCTGGCGGTGGCCGAGTCGTCTGAACTCCGGAAATGGAGGTGATGACGACGCCTCGATCGTCGTCATGGAGATTATTTAATGCACGTCAGTCATTAAACAATCTCCACCTGGCCTGGTGCCTGGTGCATGCTGCAGGCGCTGAGCGAAGGTTTGCTGAATCGGATCCAACGCCCCTCCCAGCCCTCGCTCTCCAGGGCTCCTATCTGACTTTGACCCCGGAGAGCCCCACCCTTGCCGCAGGGGCCTCGGTCGGCCTCTCTGGCTGCCGCGCACAAGCAGGGGAGAGCCGGGAGCAGGGCCCTTTGTGGCCCCCGTGACTGAGACGTCCCTGTGACGCTCGCTGTGTCCGCTCCCTCGGTCAGCAGAGCGGGCGTGCTCTGCTTCCCTCTGGGGAAGAGAAGCGTCCGCTCTTTCCCACACGGCCGGCCGTACACAGGACAGCCACATCGTCCTGAAGTTGCATAGCTCTTTGGACATCCTGAAACAGAGCGAAGCGTCTCCACACGGTGCTTGCTACGGTCACCAAGTACACACACACACACACACGCACACACACACACCTGGTCAGATGTCAACTGACCGGCCACGGGTTAACTCCGCGAGCCAGACAGGCAGATCGCCAACCGTGCTGTTTCACGGCCAAAACTGAGACTCCGGGAGGGCAAGTGACACGCCCAGGATCAGTGTCCTGACGCCCACTGTGCCCTCTGACCCCAAGGAGGCCCGGAAGAGGACACAAGCATGGGGGGAGGGATAGGACGAGTGCTCACTCTACTTCTCTTTCACTTTCATGCTGTCCCCTGCCCGGCACCGGGCTGGGCCCCATGGAGGCATCGGCCTTGCTGACGGTGGCGCTTTAAGGCCTGAAATGGCAGGGACGTCACAGAGGAAGGAAGGTGCCTTCGGCCGCTGCTGGAGGCTGACCCTGGACCCCTGGCCCCAGCAGAGTGCCAGCCCTGGGGCAGGGCAGCTACCCTCTGAAACGGTCATCGGATCCGCCACTGTCTGGCAGTGTTTGCGTCTCTGTCTGCCAAGGGGACAGCCGAGAGAGCGCGACTTCCATCATCCGCCCCAAGTTCCCAAACAAGAGGCAGAGTCTGGGCTGTCACTGGACCTGACCTGGTCCCTTCCTTCCGGTGTCCCCGCTCTCCTCCTCGGGGCGTTTCCCACTCCCCTCCTCCACTCCTGGCTGGGAACCGAGTGTCTGTGAGCCCCAAAGGGATGCCCCCTAACACGCCTCTCATCCAGGACACGCCCTCGAGGCACCCATTGCTGCACCCCCTACACGCCCTGGGGCTCCCGGAGGCCTCCACTCCCATGCCCCAGCCAAGGGGGTCGGGACTTTTGAGCGCTGTTCCCTTTGTTTGGAATGTCCTTCCTCCTCTGGCCACACTCCAACTTGACCTTCAGACCCCGGCTGGGCTATTGCTCCCTTAGCACCCTTCCCTAACCTCCTGTGGCTCTCAGAGTATTTAGCTGTGACTCCGAGTGCCCCCAGAGACTTTTATTATTAGCTCTTCTTTATCTAAATCCCCACTGGATTATGTCTCCTTCTCCGCAGCATCTGCAGCTCCTAGCCCAGGGCTTGGCACATAGTGGGTCCTCACAGTACTTAATGAATGAAGGAGAGTGAGCTTACTTTCCACATCCTGGGCCGCACTTGCTCCCCGCCCCCCTCAGTCCCCCCTGGCCTTGGACACTGGAGTCTGCCGAATCAGAACCAGAGGCTCTGCAGCCCTCACCGCTGGCTTCTGCCTGGATGTTCCACCGTCCCCTTCATGGATGCCTTTGACCCTGAAACTGAAATAGGCCATGCCTTTCTAGGGCTCTGCTTCTTTTTCCCTGACTGTCTCGTGCTCTGCTGGTTATCATCGTGATGTGCGAGGGGGTGTCTGGAAATACAGTCCACGGGCATGTATGCCAAGAGAGGGTAAGGGTGGCCCTGGGTGCCTCAGGGGCTGATGAGTCAACCCATGCGGATTTGCTGGTGGCCACCTACGTAACTTCCTGTCCTTTGAGAATTTAAAGAGGAATAAATCAGTCATTGCCCTCCAAGAGCCTAGCTTGGGCGTCTGGGTGACAAAGACAGAACTAACACCAAGGGCAATTCAATAATGAATACTCATAACAGTTTGCAGCATCTGCTAAGTACCTGCTCTGTGCGGGTCCTTAATCGTCACCATCTTTCACTCGTGTAACGACCTTACAGTGTGTGAATTCGTGGTACGTGTGAATTAGTAAGCTATGAAATTAAGATAAGTGAGTTGCCCCCACATATGAAAAAGTAGAAGTTTCCAGAACCAGGATTTGAAACCAGACTTTGCCAAAGAATGACTACAACTGATTCCTTACCAAGATGTCACTTGGGGGGGGGGGGGTGACTAATCTTCAGAGTGCCTGTGTCCTTTCTCTCCCAGTCCTGGCCGTCTGGAGTTCTCGTCCTCTCTAGAACCCTTACGCAGTAGATCTGGGCGGGGGGAACGGGGACGGGGCACTTGGCAACACCCCTCAGCTCTCTGGGCTGACCAGGACACCTGTGTCTAATTGAGGGGGTGACTCAGAAGTCCCAGTCCCAAAGTAGGAAACACAAGCCCACACAAGTCGTGGTCTCCTTCTCCCGCCTCGTAACGCTACGCCCGAACTTCCTACCCTGTTTTCTGGGACCGAAACATAGCCACGCCGTGGCGCTGAGAACCGTTGTCCCCATCCTACACCTTGTGCCCAGAATACATCGGCGGGCACAGATCAGCGTGCCGCTTATCAAGCGAGAAGCCGGCAAAACACAGCTCGGTCCGCTCGGCGAGTGGTTGGGCTGTGCGTGCGTGCGTATTTTTAGTTTGTCCATATTAAGGGAAAAAACCTAGCGGCTGAGTTTTCACCTTTCCTCTCTCAAACAAAAAGAGATCACAGGGGACGTCGGACCCATTAGGGGGAGTGACAGCCGTCGCCTAGAGGGTCAGGACGAGGGACCTCTGGTCCTCAGGCCTTAGGAGGGACCTCGCTTTACTCTTGACAGCGTGGTGTCCCCGGCGCCTGCCCCAGTGGCTGTGGAACCAAAAGTTCTATTTTTCCCACGGAGGACATACATCTCCAGTTAGAAGCGGGACTTTATCCTAGAAATATCTGGATGGAGACCCTATTGGATTAAAAAACGATTCTGTTTATAAAACTAATGCCAGCCGCTTCCCCGCCCGCAGGCCTTCGGGCAATCAGAGATCTTCGGAAGGCACTCAGAGTGCCACACGACGACAAAATCCCACTATCCGAAAATGACAAAATGAGAAACCGTGACGTAGCGGGTGCCAGCCGGCCTGGGGTCAGAGGCTGCGGCCTGTCCTCACTTGGGGGCGATCTGTGAGCTGGGAGGAGCGGCTGTCTTCACTGGGGGGGGGGGGCTGGCCAGAGAGGCCGAGGGGACAGTGGTCACTTCTGTGGCCCACTGCTCTCCCGTGAAGTGCTTCCTTGAGCAGACACAGCCCAGCGCTCTCCCGAGGTCTCCCTGTGGCATTTCTGGAATGTTCGTCTTGCCCAGGGCTACTGTTCTCGCTCCTTAGCATGAAGGCCGGGAAATAAAGAGGCCGATTTAGACCGGTCCGGGCTTCCCGGGAGCATCTCACTGCGGACTATTTCATTCCGTCAGCGTTTCGGGGACAACCTGGGAACCGCCTGGCGACAGTCCAAGGGCGAGGGCGTGGAGCTGGCACCGCCTGGCGCTTGCCTCGGGCTGGGTGCTGCCCTCCGGCCAGGGGCCTCCCTGCTCGCAAAGCCTCCAAGCTCCCTGCTTCCCTCGCTGGCACTCAGGGCGCCGAGGAGCCCACAGGCTGGCTTCGCGGGGGCGGTGCCAGGCTGGCAACGGCGACTTCCCTAACGAGAACGGTCGCCAGCCTCCAGACAGCCCCCGAGGGCCAACCGTATGCTGTACGTGCCACGGCTTACTCGCGTCCTCACAACACTCAGAAATGTAGGTAGGTGCTTCTCTCCACGTGCAAAAGAGCAAACAATGGCCGCAATATACCCATTTGGTATACGAGAACGGACTGTCCCAGGCAGGCTTTGGGGTGCCTGCCTTCCCCCCACTCTCCCTGTACTTTGAGAACGGGGCCCACCCTCAGCCACACGCTCACGCAGCGTGACCTTGACTCACGGACACTGTGGTTAATTGGGCGAAACGCAGACACATGGTCCAAGCAGGGCCAGTCAGATATTCTCTCTCGCAGTTTTGATTCTAGATTCGGAAAAGCTTGTCACCTCCTCTGCCAGGCCCTGGAATGGGAGGGCTCGTGTTGCCGGCTCGGGACAGCCACGTTGGCCGTACACACACACAGCACGATGGATGCTGGTATGCAGGGTAGGCGATGACCCTGTCGGGGACCCCGAGGGACAGTTCTGACAGCTTCCCTGTGTCTCCTTCCAGGCCCTCTTGAGGTCTTTTAGTTCCCTGAACGTTCCTTCATCTTTTTGTAACAAAATGTTCTATTAGGCCCTGAATTTATGTAACACGATGACCTATTAGAATCAAAAAAAATTTTTTTTTTTAATGGCAAAGTTTTCCAGCTGCTATCTGGAGAGACAAAGACAAAAAGGTCACAGCAGAGCCGGCCCTGAGTGGCCTCTCTTACACCGTGAAGGACCGGCCAGCTTCGACTTGGCCGGGCCAGACCCTCCAGGGGGTCTGCGGAGCCCCAGGATGGGCGGGGTCAGTGTGCAGAGCAACCCAGGACGCCTGGGCGAGGGACAGGCACCTTTGTCCCCGATATTCGGAGATAGGAGAGGTACTGAGGCAGCTAATCTAGCTGGTCCCAGCCACAACCAGTGTCAGAGCAGGACAGCGAGGCCGTGTCACAGCCGGGCTGTTTACAAGGAAGACAGAGCCAGGTGAGCTTTGGTGCTTCCTGCCGGCTTCTAAGAGCATCTGGGTACCTCTCTCTGGGCGGTCAGCTTCCCCGTCCAGGTCAAGGCCATGAGCCTGGGCTCACGCAGCCCTCGCCGGTCCCCCTCTCCAGGCACGCAGGGCTTTGCCGCACAGACGAGGAGGTGCCGGGCTTCCCCAAGCCACCCCTGCCGTCTGAGACGCGGCGACAGACTCTGAAGCAGACACCTTCCAGTTCCTCTCGCAACGACGTCACCTTTCTTGCTGAAACCAGTCCGGGTGAGCCCGTGTCCCTGTGACCGGAAGGACTTTGTTCCAGTCAGGACTGGCGGGAGTGATGGGGGCGAGGGTCAGGGAGCTGGGTCCAGATATCGCTCCCCTGCTCTGCACCCCCTCTCGGCCTGCCTCCCGCCGAACAGCCCCCCAGGGCTGCTGCACATTCCGAACCCCTCCTTCTCAGAAGGGTGCAGCGTCAGCCCCCCCCCCAGGAGTGTGGTGGAAATGGAGAACCCCGCACCCCAGATCTACTGAATCCAGGTCTCGTTGCGACAGATGCCCAGGCACCTGCGGAAAGGAAGCCGTGCTCCAGACGCCCCCACCACACGTCCGCGGTGCCGGAGCCGTGGACCGAAAAGGATGCTTCCCGTGGGCCTGCGGGCCAAGCGCCCGCCCTCCCGGGCGCCGGGACACCCAGGGGCCTCCTCGTGCTGATCTTCGGTGGAATCGGCTGTTTCCTTCAAGACGATGGTCCAGGGAGTGGGGAGTGGGCAGTGAGTGCTAATGGGGATGGAACTTGAGGTTCGGGGATGGAACTTGGAATTCGAGAAGGGGACGGATATGATGGATGGCACTGGAATCCCGAGTTATACACTTTAAAGGGGCATATTTTATGGTCTGTGAATGATATCTCAATAAAACAATTTTTAAAAAAAATGGTACCGAAGTTAAGAAAGAAAAACAATAAAATCGGGTCCAATATTTTCTCAGAAACCCGTGAAACCCGGAGGCCTTTGTCGTGGTTCCACGCCTCGTGGCATCTCTTCACAAAGCTGTTAGGAGGCTCTGAGGGGACCACGGGCGGGACGTGACTTGCAAAGGAGTAAGTGAGGGTCCAAAGCCCAGAAGGGGGTGAAAAGCAGCCATCTTGATTGACGGCTGTCTTGCCTTTAACCTCCCACTTCCTGCCTGTCCTGCCCTGAACCTCCACGTCACTTCCTCGGACCATTCAGGGAGAAGCTCGTAAATCCTGTATTTCTTTGCGGTGCCAACGATGGCTAGCTGGATTCCGTAGGGTGTTTGCTTTCAAAAGGATATATTTTTACAAACCTTTAGATGGATGCGGTTTTAGTCACAGAGAACCGAGACTCCGAGAGCTGGCAGGGCGTCACGGGGAATTCCTGGCCCTTCAGAGTCCAGGGCAAGGTCACCTCATCCAGGGACCACCCCTGACCCCCCTGTCAGGTTGACTTGTGTTCCCAGGCTCATCTGACGCATGTTGAGTGTTATTCATCAAATGCACGAACGTTGCCCAAGCTTAGAATGATTTTTTTAAAAAGAACATTTATTTAAGAAAACGAGAAAATTTGGTAAGGAACGCATCCTTGGCTTGTGGAGAGCTACACTCACTCACTCCGGGGAGCCTGGCCACCAGCTTCCCTGGAGAACTGCACGTCCCCATCCTTTGCTGCCAGGTTACCGGCACCGATGACCTGTTTCATTCACCATGCTCGGCACTCGAAGCCACCCAGAGAGGTCTTACGCAGGCTTGGGCATCATGTGGGGGCTGGCCGTGGGATTGGTGTGTCATGTGTTAAAATCCTCCCCACCCTCACTGTTTTTATTATTAGTTTGCCTTTGAAGCAGACAGAATCCATCCAAGAATGGCCCTCTGCCGGAGTTTCTGGGCTGCGTGATAAAGCACAGACAGTTCCCTTCCTAAGACTCTCTGAAGTCTCTGATAGTTCTACGGCTGTCACTCTCCTAGTCACAGAAATGAGCCGGGCTAAACTTTGCTTCCCCCTTTTGCTCTTTCAAGCCTCAGCGTGTCCGAAATAGCCGTTGTTTGTCATGGCAGCACGTGGTGACATTGCTGTGATAAACAGCCCCTTCCCCAAAATGGTCACTGCGCCTTCTGGAACTCTCCTCTCATTGCTCTGATGAAGGAGAGGGATGGGCTTATAGGTCCAGGGCAGGGACTGCCTGGCCCCAGGCCCGCTCCTTCTCCTTAAAAGTGGAATGAGAACAGGTTTCAGAGGCAGACCGAGCCTCCGGGTCTTAGCCCATCTGGGCCGAGATAACAGAACACCAGGCCGGGTGGCTTAACCAACCAGCACTTACTCGTCACAGCTGCGGAGGCTGGAAGTCCAAGATCAGGCAGTAGACTCAGCATCTGGCGGGAGCTCGCGTCCCGGTGGTTAGAGGGTTGCCTTCTCACTGCATCTTCCCGTGGCCAGGTGGGTGAGGGAGCTCCCCGCAGTCCCTTTTGTGAAGAAGGCACGAATCCCATTGACGAGGGCTCCACCCTGATGACCAGTAATCACCTCCCGAAAGCCCCACCGGATACCATCGCCTTGGGGGGCAGGTTTTCAATGTGTGAATTTGGGGGGG
>PVKZ01008516.1:0-15546 GCA_004027375.1 Macroglossus sobrinus
GTGGAGGGAGGGATAGAGGGAGGGACGGAGGGCAAGCCAGAGCAAGCGTGCTTTGGCACAGGAAGTAGATGGGGCCTGGCGATGCTGGCCCCGTGGTGAGGATAGGCAGGGCCCTTTGGGAAGGGAATGGCGACCTCGGTTCCATTCTCGGTGGTTTCCGTCCTGTGCTGTAATTCCCCTCCCACGTCTTCGTAAGACTGTTCTGTGCACAACTGGCTTTGCTGATGGTGCTCTGGGGAAGGGAGGGAGGCCCCTTGCTCCTGGCTCGGAGGGGTGGCCCTCTGAAGGGAGGAGGCAGCCTCGGGGAGGGTGAGGGAGGACGGAGGATGACCCCGGAGCTGGAGCTGGAGCAGGAAAGGAGGCAGGGAGGCCCTGGAAAGGTGAGCACCGTCCTCCATCTGGAGTCTGTGGAAGGCATGAGAGGGTCACGGACTCGTCCCCTCGCAGAGTGTGGGCATTTGGGTAATAAAGAATTCGATGGCTTTGGGAGGAGGGGGGGGACTCGGGCACACTGGGGGCCCCCCACCTGGAGGACGGCAGGGTGGATGATGCTACCTCAGTGAGCAGGTGGAGCACCCCTGGACGACTCAGGGAAACAGGGAGTACAGAGATGCTGGGTCACAGATGTCAGGTGTCTGTGCTTGTCCCGTCATGCCCCCACTCATCCCCACACAGCCACGTGGTGTGTGTGTGTGTGGGGGGTCCACCTGCCAGGGCTTGCTCATACACTGAGAACAGGCTACTCCTGGGGGCTCATGGGGACCTGGGGACCCCAGCCCCCCAGGAAGTAGAAAGCTCCCCGTCAGCCTCACTGTCCAGTCTAGCAACTTCGGGTAGTTCCTGGTGCACGCACGCCACCCCTCACTCCCCGCCCGTGCTGCCTCCCAGCCTGCAGGGTCCCCCTCTGCTGTCTGCCGGGGTGTACTCTCCAGGCGTGGGTTCTGGACAAACACTGGTCAATCATTGTCTGGTCCGTCCCCACATTTTCTGAGACGGAGGGAAGAAGGGACCCATGTTATAGCCAAGGAACTTGGGCCAAGAAAGATTGAGCAAGTGAGGTTTGATTTCAGGCCCATTGACCCCAAATGTGTCCCCTGCTCCTAAGCTGCTGTCTGACCTGTCCTAGGCCCTCGGGTCTGCTCAGCGATGACCCTGGGGAGCTGCCCGGACCCTGCTATGACCCAGGAGCCCCGCTCTGTGGGGGGAGGGTTCAGGGTGTCCTCCTGCAAAGAGAAAAGTGACATGGGGACACCCCATGTCCCTGCTAGGAGCAGAGACGAGTGAAGAGACAGAGAAGCCCACATCTGTCTGCCCAGGATGCAAGGGGTTAAAACTTGAACCGGGTTTTGCTTTGGGTTTTTAAACAGGTGACTGAGAAAGAAGAAATCCTGAGATTGGCAGGCGGGGGAGGGAGAGGGCACATGGTTATTAAAAAAGGAGGAAAAAAAAAAAAAAGAAGGAACTGAAGGGCGAGAAAAAGCCGGCCTCTCATTTTGCTTACAACAGGGTTCTGGAGTTTTCCCCACGGCTCCCTGCGGCCTCCACCTCTGGGCCCGGAAAGCAGGCTCCTTTGTCCTATCTCTCGGGCGCCTTCCTGAAACGCCTCGGGATCTTGCTCACGCTGAGGTGGATCAGAAGGGAAGCGAATTAAAACACGTTTAAAGGGAGCCTGCGTGGGACTCTGGCCTCCAGGAACCCACCTGCTCGCTCTTTGTGGCCTAATCACGTGGGCGGGCGTGGGGAGCAGCTTCATCGACCTGCTGCTTCCTCCAGGTCCTCCCCAGTCGGCCAGGTGTCCAGGGGAGAGGCTTGCCTTTAATGGCCTCTCGGCCCCAGTGGCCAGAGGACAGCCTCCTGCCGGGGTGGTGGGAAGGCCCACCGCAGCCTGGGGTCCCACAAGGCCAGCGGCTGTGCTTGTTCGGGGGAAGCAGGCCAGTGGGGCGTCTGCGAGATCCGTGCAGGCCTCGGAGTGACAGGCCAGAGGCTGATGGGACCGGGGAGAATGTGCATGGAGGTGGAGGTGTGAGGGTTCTGGGGGGGGGAGCGCTGATGGAGGTGGGGGAGCCCAGGCAGAAGAGGCTTCCCAGGAGGAGGTGCTGTCCAAGGTAGGACGCGAGGGGCAGGCCAAGGTGAGCCATGGTGCCGGGCAGGAGGAGTGCCTATCAGCGAGAGAGATATTCCCAAGACTGGGTGCCATGGCATGAGCCCCTGGCCAGGGGCGAGGCTGCCTCGGTGGCCGGCGCCAGTCCCCGCAGGGCCTGTGGGCAGGGCCGAGGCGTCTGGGCTTTGGGCGGAGGCGTAAGCCAGGCTGGCCATCTACGGCCCAGGGGCCAAAGCTGTATGCCCCGGCCTCTGCTGTATGGCGAGATACAGACTAAGACGAGTTTTCATGTTCTTAAATCATTGCACAAAATCAAAAGAGTAATGTTTCATGACAAGAGAAAATTATGTGGACCTCAAATTGCAGCCTCCATAAATAAAGCCTTATTGGACCGCGGCCGGCCGGCTGGCTCGCCGATGCGGCGACCTTGGCGGCTCCCGCTCTGCGACCTTGGAGCTGAAAAGTCACAACAGACCGTAGAGCTCCCCGCGTCCAACGCCGTCCCTCTCAGGCCCTCTACGGAAAGCGTGTGCCAACCTGTGGTGTGAAACAGGCAGACTTACGTCTGAACGAAGACGGCCCTGATTGCAGGGTGCAGAGGGAACTGAGGTTGGCCAAGAGGCCTGGACGCCGGAGGACAGTTTTGGCCTTGGCCGTGAACCGTGGGGGAGACGGCAGAGCTGACCGAGCAAAAGGGTGCCAGGACCCGAGGGTCTGGCCCTATAGCCCCGAAGAACGACAGCCCCTCAGAACTCCTCTTCAGCCCGGATTTCTGCTCCAGTCCTAGCTGCCCGTGCACTCGGTACGTGACCTTAGAAAGGGCCGGACCTCCCGAGGGCTCGGACGCCCCATCTGTGCCTCAGACACCCCGTTGTCTGTGCGATGGCACAATGAGGGCGGAGCCTCGTGAAGGTGACAGTTCAGGCGTTTCTGCCCTAGTGCCTGTTTCGAAAACATGTGTTGGTTCCAAAAACATGAGTTGGTCCCGGTGCGACTGACGTCTTAGGGAACAGTCCGGGCATAACTCAAGTTCTGCATTTGCTTGTGTGTGATTTTGTCCACGAAGGATGCTAGGTCACTGCAGATAACGGACAGCGCTCAGCTGAAACGAGGTGCAATCATCCCCTCCTCCCCCCGGCCCTGAAGCATCCTCCACTCCCCAGGGTGTCTGTCACGAGCTCGCCCGCCCACACGGGGTCCGACTCCTGTCCTTCCGATTCCAGACCTCTCCCCTTCCCCCTGTCACCGTAACACACACGCTGCCACCTGCTGCCACTCCCTTCCCACAAACGAACCCCAGGCCCTTCCCCAGGCAAAGCACCATATTCACTGCAGTAGTGACGCGTTTCTGAACCCGCGAGTGTGTGTCACGCTGTGCGGTCATCTTTATTAGGTGTCCCCGATGAGGTGTTTGAGCGTTGTCCCCTCGCCATTCCGCATAGCATGGCGATTTTTATCATTCACACCGATAGCGGAACGTCCTGCAAAGCGCTTCGTCCTGCAAAGCACTTCGGCACAGGGTCTGACAGTAGACCAGCCTCAAGAAATGCGACCTCATGCGGTTGCTATTATTACAGAGCGTTTGGCTCAGCTGGGAGTGTCCACCGCTTGCCAGGCCCCGTACTGGGCCCCGGGGGTCGGTGACAACGACATCGGTGACAGCGAGGCCGTCATCTCCCGGAATCGTGGACTCGTCAGCTGCCTGCGTTTAGATGACGCCGCTGCCATACTCTGCTGAGCGACCCATCGTGCCCAGTGCCACTTCCTGTCCACTCACATCCTACAGCAGGATGCCCCGAGGCAGGCGAGGGGCGTTCAGCGTCCGGCCCTCGGCATCCCCGGATGGCAGGGGACAGGAGGGAACACGGACTCGCTCACGTTAGAGCAGGAACGACTTTGGCGTGGCCCCGTTAATTACCACCAAGGAAAATGGCAGAGCAGTACTAGGGAGGGTGGGGCGGACGTGCCTAGGAGGCATTTACATGGGGCAGGGGGCACCAGGTGGCACTTAGCTTGGTCACGTGACGGGGTGAACCCTGTCAAGCTCTGTCCAGTCGGCCCAAGCATCTTGCTTGGCCGACTTGCTCTCTGGCCCCTAGCAGGCTCCTGACTTCCCCCGGCCTGAGGTTTGTGGGATTAACGAGTGTTGATAAGGCTAGAGGAGGCACCAGTTTGCTGGGGCTTCCTCAGCTGGCCCGGGCAGGACAGGTCAAGGGAAGCTGGGCAGAGGCCTCCCCGGCCATCTTGCAGTGCCTGGCAGGGAGGGGCATGTGGCGGGATGCTCATGGCCTTCCTGGCCATACCTGGCTCAAGGTCAGAGCTGACGCTCTTTCCCTCTACCTGAGGCAAGCCTTCAGGTGTTGCTGTGTTTCTCCTGAGTCCAAGGCTCAGGTGCCCAGGTGGGAAGGAAAGAGCCTGCTCCTCAAGCCCTCCCCTAGCTCCCCACTCTGGGCTACATCTTCCCCTTGGCCACCCTGCCACCAAGGTCAAAAACACACACCTACAACGACTCAGCCAGTGCTGAGCTGGGAGCTTTGGAGGCAAATGTCATGTGACACCATTCCCACCTTGAGCAACATGTGAACGGGATAGCACAGGCCTTGCTATTTATTTCACAGACCAGTCAAACCGCCCCTGCCCCAAACCTATCTCCACAGCTAGATCTCTGTCCATATCCATAGCCAGGGGTAGGTCGGTGTGGCTTATTTTAATTTGCCCAACAAGGATATGAAGCAACAAGAACCAAAACAATCTATCATGCAGATTTCACTGGAGTTTTTAAAGGGACTATTTCAACACCCCAAGAGTAAAAGGGATGGAGGGTTTTACATCCTGAACGGATTGAAGTCTGCGAAAGCCCCTCACGTTGCCCTGCTCCTCGTCCCTGCTCAGCAGGCTTGGCAGAACTCCATCCGGGTCATCCCCCAAGACCAGGTTCCCATTGTCTGAGGACCCCACACGGCGCAGAGCTGCCATCCCGCTGGGCTGGTTCCTAATTCTTCGGCTGCCTTTCTCTCCTTCCTACTTTTTGGATCACACTCGGCGGCTGACACTTGGCCTTGCACACGGTGGTGTTCAGCAAGCCTGGGCAGGCCGGCTGCTTGCACAGCTCGAAAGCACCCCACTAAAGCACAGCATCCAGGGGCCCCCAAGTCGAATCACCCTGCTTGGCTCTGCTTACATACCTCTGAGGGTATTTAAATGCCTCTGAGCTAAGGGCTGGCAGCAGAGGAGGGCTGTTAACTATATTTGATTTGCTGTGTGACCTTGGGCATGTTGCCTAATCTCTTCTGTGCCCCCATTTTCTCATGTGTAAAATAGGAGTAATAATAATAATGGTAATAGTAGTAGCAGCAGCAGCAGTAGTAGTAGTAGCAGTAGTAATAATAATAATAATAACAATAATAATAATAATAAATAGGCCAGGCACCTAATAATTAATGATGATGATGATGATAATAATAATAATACTATAGGCCTAATAATAATAATACTATAAGCCTAATAATAATAATAATAATAATAATAATAATAATAATATAAGCCAGGCATCTTCTAAACACTTTACCTATCATAATGAAGTTACCTCTCATTAACTACTCTGTGAGGTCAAATTTAATTTTATCCAAATTTGGCAGACAAAAAGGACGCGCAGAGAGGTTAAGCAACTCCCCAAGATCACACAGCCCACAGGTGGCAGAGCTCCGGGAGGCTGCCCCCAGCTTTTGTGCTCTTAACCACCACATCACAGTCCCCACCTGAAGGCATGTTGGAGGAGGAATATCTGTGGAGTGCTCAGGACAGGGCCTGGCGAACATTCACGAAGAGTCAGCGGCCACTGGGATTACTGATGCTATTATTATTCGCTTAGTCATCTGTCTTGGGAGGAGATGGCGTTGCCCTCAGCCCCCCTCTCACAGACCCTGCCGCCCTCACCCCGGGCCCAGTGTCCACTCCTCTAGGACAAGCCCTTGCCCAGCATACCAGCCCGAGCAGAAGCGCCTGAGCCTCGGCTGCCCATGACAACTGGCGTCAGGAGCTGTGAGCGTGGCTGCCCTGAGCCCCAGGACCCAGAGCCAACTCCCCTCTCGGCCTCTCTGCACGTCTGCCCAGCCCCTGGGCAGCTGGCCCCAGAGAAGCCCCCAGCTGCCCTGCGGCACTGCTTGCTGTCACATGACCCACCTCCAGTCTCTGTCCGTTCTCTTTAGGTCTCAAAGTTACCCTAGTGGCTGGCTTCAGAGACACTTAGCGGGAACCCCAGACGGGAATGGTGGTAATGAGGCCTGCGGGACCCACTGCTGAGCTGCCACGTGCAAAAGGTGACCTGCGAGGCTGCCAGGTCGAGACACACTCAGGATGGGCACTCTGCTTCCCGCCTAAGTCTGGGCTGGCCTCCCACTGGCTTCCACTGATTGATAGGGTGTGGCGGAACATTCCGGAGCCTAGGTGTCAAGAGTCTGGCAGCTTCTCCACTCACCCTCTCGGACCCCCGCCCCGAGTCCACCACCCACAAAGGGTGACAAAGCACAGGACGAGAGGTGTGGCACCCCAGCTGTTCTAGCCCAGCCCAGTGTGACTTCGTGAGTGGCCCAGGGGAGACCAGCAGGAAAAGTACGGATCTGGTCATTTAAGCCACTGGGGTTTGGTTTGGGGTGCTTATCTGGGCGGCAGTAGCTAATTGACCAGGGGCCGGGGCCAGGCTGGGCCTGCTCCTGTGGGCGGGGTCCTAGGGTTCGGGGTTAAGGAGCAGCTGTGCTGCGGGTTGACCTCCAGGGTCTGTGCCCCATCTCTTTGGGGTGGGGGAGGCTGTCTTTCTGGGTTACTATTCCTCATTCTGCAGGGCAAAAGGCCTCTCCCTTTGCCAAGCCCTCTGGGGGCCCCTGCCTGCCCCTAATGGCACTGAGCCCAGGACTCTCTGGCCTCCCCCAGCCCCCAGGGGCTGCCAGGTGGAGCTGAAGTCTGTTTCCAATCACCCCCCTTCTCTTCCCCCTCTGTCCCTCCTTCACCCCGGGTCTTGGGCAGCTGCTGGGAGATGGCCTCTCCCCTGGCTGGTGGAAATTCAGTCATAAGGACATCAGGGCCGAAAAGTCAGAGAGCAGAAAAGGGGGCAGTGGCAGAGACGCATCGTAGGGGGACAGAGAAACTCGGCGAGGCCACCTGAACGCTCCCACGTTGAGAAACCCCACAAATGGGGCTCTGAGGGAGATGGGTGGGGTGGGGGCGGCAGGCGACTCCCCAGGCGTCTATCCAGACCGTGTGCCTGGCTGAGAGCAGGGCCGAGTGAAGGTCTCATTAGCTCCTGTGTCCCGGCTGCGAGCCACGAGCGGGGACAGGATGCGAGGAGACCTGGGGTGCGGGGAGCAAAAGAGATCCCCAGGGCAAGCTGAGGTCTCTGGTCCAGCTGTGTGGGGAGAATGGAGGGACATTTCATTTGCATATATTGGGATATCCTAGGTAAAAAAAACACATGTGCTTCTGATGGAGACCGCCTCTCCCCGCCACCCCAAGGACCCGGCCATGCCTGCCCACCCGCCCGACGCCCTGTGCACCGGTTACCAGGGATTCGGGACAAATTGGAACCTGTCAGTCGCAGGTGATGAATGCGCAAACCCTTCCTAATTTGCATGTTACGTTTCCTTGGGGTTGAATAAAGAGCCTCAGTTCATCAGAGGGGGGAGAGGGGGTCTTTCCTTGAGAGCCTTGCATCAAAGCGGGTACCAGGGCTTCCTGTGTGTGTTCTGCTCCCCACGCTGGGGAGTCTGGGCGCCTGGCTCCGTCCCCAGGGCTTCTGGAAAAGTGGGAGGAGGTGATGGACGGAGGAGAAGAGAAGGGTCTGCTTCCCTTGCTGCACCCCCAAAGTGCAGTGTGTCCTTTTGTTCCCCGGGCCTCAGTTTCTTCGTCTGTAAGATGGGAAGCCTAGCAAGGGCTTTGTGGACTCCTCGGGCTGCCCTGTGAGACGTAACCGAGGCAACGCTAACACCATGCGTACCTGCGTGGCGGGTCACGCTGGGTGCCACACGTGGACCCAGAGCTGTGGGTGGACACGCTGAGAGCTGTGCCTACTGGGCATGCCAGCGGAAGCGAGGACACACGGGGGCTTCTGAGAGCCTTCCTGCCGGCCCCAGCTTCACGGGGACTCATGGCTCTGTGGACACGTGCTCCCTGCCCAATCCCCAAAGAGCCCGGATACCCACGGGTGATGCTCTGAACCACAGGGATATAATGACACCGAGAAAACTCAGTGGGCACCCAAGGGGAGAGGGGCTGGATCCGAGCAGCAGCCTTGATCTTGCGGGGTGTGTCCCAATGTGGCATGTCCCACCTCATATCCTGAGATGCTCAACCCGATGGGGGAGATGTCACCAAGTCAGACAGGCTCCCGAGCCTTTGCTTCCTGTCGACCCAGAATGCCCCTCAGCTGGGCAGCCTGGTGAAGTCCAAGCCATGACTGGGCGGAGCCTTGGGGGTCTGGGCTTGAGTTCCGGTTGTGGCCTTAGCTCACACCCCGTCTCCATGGAAACTGGGTTTCCCCTCAGAGCCACCGTGTCCCATCGGTAAGGTGGCGGGCTTGGCCTAGGGGCCCTGCACGGCCAGTCAGTGGCTGTGTGACTCCCTCAAGGCGCTGCATGTGTGCCCCCAGCCCCCACTGCCCGGAGCTTGGTGACACCCACCATCCATCTCCGGCTTCCCTGGGAGGTAAGGGCCCCCACGTCCTCCCCAAGCCAGGACGCACTGATGAGAGTGTGAGGAACCAGGTTGCCATGGAAACCGAGACAGCCAATGTTTTAGAGACTTTTGCTCCTGTTTTCCTTCTGTGCCCGAACATTGTGAACTTATTTGTCTTAATTGACATAATTATCGCAGCCTCAACCTGAGGCCCAGGGATCTAGCTGTGTCTCTCCCTGCCCGCCTCCCGCCCTGATCCTCCATGTTGCCTCTCTCCTTCCGGTCCACCTCTCTCCTTCCGGTCCACCTCTCTCCTTCCCATCCACCTCCCTTCCAGTGTCTCCTGTCACCAGCATATCCCAAGGCTGGCGCTGGACCCCTCAGGTCCAGGAAGAACCTGTGCTAAAGCAAGGGGGTGTCCTCCACCTCAGGGTGGGGGGTAGCCCAGGCCTCAGGGCCTCAAGGCCATGTTGGGAGGCATCTGAGGGCACCTGCGGGGGGACCAGGTTGGGGATGCTACAGGGAACCAAGACCCTGCGTTCTACTCCAACAGCGATGCTTTTGGCAGGAACATCCGGAGGAGATGGGGGCGCATGATTAACACCTCGGGGAGCTGCAGCCTTCCGCTCTCGGACAAGCCTTTGCCCAGCCTCTCAGCCTCTCCAAACCTCCATATCGTTTTGTGACGTGAAGCTGTTGTACCTGCCCTGCTCACCCCACGCCAGGGACCAAATGGAGCACCAACAAAAGCAACTCCACGAAACTCAGTGAAGGATCTATCGTCTCCCGGGATTGTCGTGAAAAGACAAAGGGGGACAGAAAAGACCCCACGAGGAGCTGGAGGGGCCAGCCCTCTCCACCCCCCACTGCCTCCCAAGCCACACCCCTGACCCGAGCATGGCAGGCTGTCGGCACGCAGAGGGCCAGGCTGGCTCCAGCTAGGAGAGTCTGGAGTGAAGGGTGGGGGGCACCAGCACCTCACTCTAGAGAACTAGAGTTTTTGGTGGGGGGGGGGCGACGTGGCCCCTGTCCCCCTCCAGGGCACATCTGGCAATGTCTGGAGACGTTTTTGGTTGTCACATTTTGGGGAGTGGGCTATTGGCATGCGGTGGGCAGAGGCCGGGGATGCTACTTAACACCTTGCGATGCACAGGGCAGCACCCCCCCCCCCCCAAAAAAAAAGAACCACCTTGCCCCAAGTGTTATTAGCGCTCAGGATGCAAAACCCTGCCCAGGTCCCCGTCTTCTTCGTGGTGGCACGGGGTGCTGTCTGAGGGTCCCTCGGACTCCAGGACCACCCCGCTGTTGGAGACCCCCCATGTGTGCAGACGGGGATCCCCGCCTCCCTTCTGGATTCTCAGGAGCAAGAGGGGGCACCTCTGGGTCAAGGGAAGGACAGCTCGCCCGGCGGGGGGCCCCTTGCTCCTCCCGGCCTAGCTCCCCCATGCCTCCCTGAGGATTCCCACATTTCCAAACTCGTTAACTTTTAATTACTACCTTCCCTCTGCCTGAGTACACTGGCTCCGTGCCACGCACATCTCTATTAAAATTCAATTTATGCCCATCATAACTAATTCCTGCACTTCAGCTTGCTCACCGGCAGCCTTCAACGTTCAGACAAGACGTCCAAACTCAGGGCCGAAGTGGAGTGGATCTCCGAAGAGGCTGGGGACGAACAGATGGGGTAGGGTTCATGGAGGAAGAAGAGCCTGGAATTCCCGGGAGGGCGTGAGACCATGGCCAGAAAGAGCGAGGCGGCCAGAGCCTGCCCACCGGGAGAAGGGGAGGCTGTATTTAATTGGCGGCTGGCAGGCTACCTTTCTATTTAGCAAAGGGGGTCAGTGAGAGAGGAGGCTGGAAAGTGGGGTTAGGACCAAGTTGCACAGGGTCGTGAGCTCCTTTGACCAAAATCCTCTAAAGATTGCCCACCGCCTGCAGGCTGCCGCCCAGAACGTCCTTCCTGGCATTCTCTGCCCTCCCTCCGCCCTCTTGTGCCAGCTGTGTCCCCCGCCCCTTCCAGGGTGTCGCTGTGCCTTGGCTGGTCCACCACGTCATCACGCCCATCCCCGCCTCCACGTCTCCCTGTCTCCTTTGCCTGTGAGGAATCCGTAAGCTCACCACCTCCCCATCTCTGCCCTTCGCTCCCTCGTCCAGCTCATCATTCTCGCTCTCCCAGACGTTAACATACGCAAAGCACTTAGAACTGAGGCCGGGCCCAAGTCCGCGTGTCACCTGCAAATGGTTCTCCTGCAGTGCTCTAGAAGGCAGACTGGGCCACCCCCAGGAAGCTGGGCTCTGGCAGTGTGCTGTGTGGCCTTGGGCAAGGTGCTGACCCTCTCTGAGCTGCGATTCCCAGCTACGAGGCAGAGAGAATAACAGTACCAACCTCCCAGAGCTGGTGCTGGCGAGAGCTTGGCTCGGTTCCCGGTACGCACACAGCAAGCGCTCCAGGGCCCTCTGGGAAGCGGGCCAGCCTCCGCACCCCTGGCCTCTGCTGCCTGCTCTCACTTCTATTCATCGCTAAGGGAAGGCCAGGGATAATAGAGAGACAAAGCAGCTGGCCTGGGGAGCTTCTCTTCATCCTTCCTTTTGAAGAATTTCAAAGGCTGCAGCATCTCCACATGCGTCCCCTGCTTTGCATCTCTCACCAGGGCAGTTACACATCTGGGGCTCTGCCTCCACCGGCCAGAGCTTTCCTCTGCCCACCACTGAGCCTGGCAGTCCTCTGACGGACACCTGGAAACCCAGCCTGGCTCACCTGGCCTTCCCCTCCACACACCTGCTCTTCTCCATGACAACAACCAGAGGCCATCTAGGGCCCTGGGATGCAGGACCTGCCCTCAGCTGGTCTCACGCCCTCACACGTTTGCCCCTCGGACAGTCTGAGGACCCCTGGCTTTTTGCCTCCTGGGCCAGAAGAATGAAACGCAGTGACTGGGGTGGGGCAGACGGGGCCCACTCAGGGCACTGTGTGATCTTTTGCAGAAAGGACAGGACACGCTCAGGTCAGACACACCTCTTGGGTCTGCCACTTGCTCTCTAGATGACCTTAGGCAAGTCCCAGAACTTCTCTGAGCATCAGGCTCCTCATTTGCCACATGAGGGCAGCACCCCCTAGTCTGCTGTGGGATGATGTGCGGGTATCCCTGGCACCGAGGGAACCTTCACATAAACTGTAGTTCTCCTTTGGGCGTGTGCCCTGATTAGATGAGATCCGGGCTGGGGGAATCCGTGTGTGTGTGTGTGTGTGTGTGTGTGTGTGTAAGTATGCGTGTGCATGTGTGTGCATGATCTGTCTAGCTGATTTATTTTCCTATTTCATTTGAAGTGTGAGGATAACTATGGGAGAAGGCATCATCGGGTGGGACAAAATAACCTGGGTGATGACTTTGCCAGGACAAGGTCATAGGGCAGGGGCTTCCCATCCATCTTCCCTCCCTCCTCCTCCTCCATTGCCACCTGCCCATTCTTGAGCTGGTGGGATGGTAGGTCCCCAGGACTGCAGTCCTGACTGAGGCCGCAGGTCCCTGGAGAGGGGGATGGGGGACGGAGCCGAGGGGAGGGAGCGTGGGCTTGCAGTGTGACGAAAGACGTTCCAGAGACAACACGAGAGGGACTGGCCTCTTCATGAGTCATCGTCCCACAGCACCAGGAAATTACACAAACACAGCTACATGCTTTGCACACCTGCTCACAACCATGAAACATGCATGCAAGGCGTGAAGGAATTGGATGCACACACACGCGTGCACACACACACACACACACACACTCTAAGATATTAGACCCTACACAACCAACTGGGTATGGTGTTCAAACCCCTTCCACCTCCGCCCCACATACCCCAAACACACAGGGATCGTTAGTCACTGTGAGGCTGTGCGCCTGTCCCACCAGCAGGGGTGGGCGGTGGGCCCGATGCCCAAACCTTTGGGAGGGTCTTCCCAGGCAGTATCCCATCCACATGAGAAAAGAGATCTCATTTTTTTAGAATTAAATTTTGCTTTGTACCCGAGTGGTACTTTCAACCGTTGTAAGCTACTTTATTTCCCAAACTGGGAATTCGAGGCTGGTTTCAAGTTAGATGGGACTTGTCACCACAAAGGGGCGTCTCGCAGCCCTTGACAAGAGGCGTTCTAAAAAGGGTCCCGGACGGCAGCAGTGCCCCTGGGAGAGGCGTACGGAGCCCCCACGACCACTCGTGAGGAGGTGTGCTCGCTTGCACGTGAGATCCGGTGGGCTTATTACCAGATTTGTCCCCATTCTTCTGGATGGACAACTCGTATCATCCTAGCAGGCATCACTCACTTCACGTCTGTCGCACTGGGAGCTGGGCTTGTCTTACAGAACCTAATATAATCCACACCGTAACACTCTAACGGAGACGTTGCCGTGCCTGAGTCCAAGACAGGAAAACAAGGGCAGGCGGCTGAGTCACCCTGCCCAAAGTCACAGAGCTAGTCGGTGGCAGCAACCCAGCTAAACGCAGGCGGTCCACGCTCCAAAATCCTCGCTATTTCCCCTCTGCCCGCAACGGATGGATATGAACCCACGAACTCGCCACAGTCGTCACACTCAGAAGGATGCGGGGACATCCCTTCACGTACACACACGCACGCACGCAGGTGCGCGCACCGCCCCCTCCCCCACTCTGTGACAGACCCCACGGGAAATAAAGACCGCCAGAGACTGGACGTGAATGCCAACGTCTTCCTCGTCGGCAGGTTGGGAAACAGTGTTAAATTGATGGCAGCATTTCCAATCTTATTTTCTCTCCGCTTGCTGAGTAAATCTAGCCATCTCTCCGCCTGGAAATTGGATATTGTCACCAGACCTCCAGCCTGGGGTTTGTTTGTAAAAGGCAACCAGGTCCTCCGCAGCAAGCAGTGGCTGGAGCATCACGGGGCGAGAAGCGGGCCAACCGCCTACGTAAGGCCGTTTTCGGGATGCATCTATTTAAAGGCTGAATGGGGAACATTTTGTAGAGCCAAAAAAAAGGGAGAAAGTGCTGGAAATGCAGGAGACACGTGTCCAAAGGACCCAGAAGTCAGGTTGAAGGAGCTCTACTAGCCAAGTTGGGGTTACTTGGAGCGTCAAGGTGAATAACGACAGGGATGGATTAAATATTTCCATTGAATAGGAAAGAATTACCCATGAGCTCATACTGATGCTAAATGATTTTAAGCGGATGAGAAAGCAAAGGCCTTTTTTTAAAAAACAGAGGAATGCCAACTAAAACAAGCAAAAGGAAAGACAGAAATAGAAAATATGCTTATCACAACCACCACGGTAATAACAGATTCAGGTAAGACTCATTGGTGGATACTGAACCGTGGGTGGGAGATTCCCAAAGAAGAGAATATTCACACAGTCTCAAGTTCCATATAAAGGGGGGGCGATACCTCAGGACCTTGACAATGCAGAAATCTGGAGAACATCATCTTGACCAGCTGGTCAAATCTACTGTCACCGATAATGAGGCAAAATGACACTGGGTGCCTTCAGGTATGAGGCACTAAAAAGGATGCACAGCTGTGTAACATTCTTGCCAAAAAGGTTCCATATGAGTGTGATTATGAGGCTATAACTACACAAATCCATAATGGGGGACCTACCGCAAAACTGGCTGAACCCTCAAAAATATTAATACCCTGAAAGATAGTGAAAAACAATGAGGGATAGTTCTAGATTTAAGGAGTCTAAAGTCTCAGAATTATGACAACTAAATTCAGTGTGGGGTCCTTGATTAGATCCATGTATTGAACAACAAAAACAATAACGCCCAAAATAGCCACAAAGGACATAATTGGGACAAATGCAGAAATGTGAATATGAACTGTGAAATTTCTCGAGTGTGAAAATTGCATTGTGGTTCTGTAGAAGAATGCCTTGTTCTTACAAAAGTCTACATATGGGTGAAGTGACATGATGTCTGTAAACTAATTCTTCAATAACTCAGTAAAAAGCATGCATGCATATAGGTGCCTATGGGGAGTATGGGAAGGCAGATGCGAAATATTAACAACTGATGAATGGTAAAATAGATACAGGTATTTTCGGTACCATACTTATAATTTTTCTAAGATTTGCACATTTTCAAAATTCAATAAAAATAAGGAAGCAAAAGCACCTGCTGTGAGCCAGACCCTCACTGGGTCGGGGTGAAGTAAACATGATGACTTCTATGTGTCCCATCACCCTTTTCCCTTCTGCTGCTAACAGCTCTCTCCCTCCTTTCCACGGCGAGGCTCTAGGATGGGGACTGCCTATGGCCTGGACTAGCCATGGGAAAGAGGCTCCTTCATTCTGCTGCCCACTGGGATTGGCCAGAGATGATCTGAGCTGGGCCAATCAGAATCCTTCCCTGGGACATTTTTTTTTTATGTGGAATTCCGGGGAAGTTCTCTTGCCTCTGAAATCATTTGGTTGTAAGCCTGTGATTCTTGAACTTCTCAGTGTCACCACCCACATGAGAATAAAGTTTGAACCCAGAAGTGGGCACAGCTGCGCAGCCTGGAAGAGAGAGGGCCCGGCAATACCAAGTTCTTGGTTCTAAGTCCTGAGGTCCCTGGAACAGCCATGGTTCCTGAAACTCTGACCTCAGTTTTGTGGTCTGCTCATAGTGTCCTATGTAGATAATTAGAAGGTGAGGCCTGATAGGATGTATTATGGATAGTCACAAGGATAGAGAGAGGCAGAAATGTGTGTGGGAGGAAGGAGGGAGAACGAGAGAGAGAAAGATGGAAAGAGAGAGAGAGAAAGAGAGAGAGAGAGAGAGA
>PVKZ01008517.1:0-15500 GCA_004027375.1 Macroglossus sobrinus
GAGTGCCATCAGGCAAGAGAAGATATAAAAGGCATTTCATAAGAAATGAAGAACTCAAACTGTCATTATTTGTGGATGACATGATTCTCTATACAGAAAACCCCAAAAACTCCACAAGAGCACTACTAGAAACAATAAGAAAATCCAGTAATGTTTCTGGATACAAAATCAATGTTCAAAAGTCCATAGCGTTCCTATACTCTAATAATGAAGTGTCAGAAATAAAAGTAGTAAACATAATTTCTTTTGCAATTGCAACAAAAAGAACAAAATATCTAGGAACGATCTAATGAAACATGTGAAGGACCAATATTATGAAAACTATAAGGCCCCTTTAAAAGAAATTGAAGAAGATACCAAGAAATGGAAAGATACCCCCATGTTCTGGGATCAGAAGAATCAACATAGTTAAAAATGAACTTATTACCTAAAATATTATAAGGATTTGATGCAATCCCCATCAAAATCTCATCAGCATTTTTTAAAGGTATACAAGAAAAAAATTATCAGATTTGTATGGAAGCACAAAAGACTCAGAACTGCCAAAGCTATCCTGAGAAAAAAGAATGAGTCTGGAGTCATCACTCTGCCTGACTTCAAATTATACTACAAAGTGATAATAATCAAAATGGCCTGCTATTGGAAGAAAATGAGACCACAGAAACCGGTGGAACAGAATCGAGAGCCCAGAAGGAAACCCACGTTTATATGGAGAAACAATTTTTGACTAAGGAGCCTAAAATAGACAGTGCAGAAAGGAAAGCCTCTTCTATAAATGGTGCTGGGAATACTGGAAAGCCACTGGCAAAAGAATGAAACTAGACTACTGTCTATCATCACACACCAAAATTAACCAAAATTAATGAATTAACAACCTGAATATAAGACCTGAAACAACAAATTGCATTGAAGAAAACATAAGAACTAAACTCAAGGACCTTGAACTTAAGATGATTTTATGAATTTGACCTCCGAGTCAAGGGAATTAAAAGCTAAAATAAATGAATGGACTATATCAACTAAAAGTTTCTTTCTGCACAGCAAAATAAACCATCGACAAGGTAAAGAGATAACGATCCGAATGGGAAATATATATTTGCAAGGAAGGCCTCTGAAAAGGGCCTAATACCCAAAATATACAAAGAATTCAAACAATTCAATTACAATAATAATATTTTTAAAAATTCAACCAAAAATAGGGCAGAGAACCTGAACAGACACTTCTCCCAAGAAGATATGCAAATGACCAACAAATATATGAAAAGATGCTCAACATCGCTAGCTATTAAAGAAATGCAAATCAAAACCACAACAAGATACCATCTCACACCTGTTAGAATAGCTATAATTAACAGGACAAGTAATAACAAGGGTTGTAGAGGATGTGGAGAAATAAGAACCCTCATGCACCGCTGATGGGACCGCAAATTGGTACAGCCACTGTGGAAAATAGTATGGATGGAGTTTCCTCAAAAAACTAAGAACTGAAGTACCATATGATCCAGCAATCCCTCTACTGAGTATATACCCCCAAAGACTTGAAAATCTATATCTGAAAAGATATTTACACACTGATGTTCATAGCAGCACTATTCACGGTGGCCAGTACGTGGAAACAAACAAAGTGCCCTACGATAGATGACTAGATAAAGAAGCTGTAGTACATATACACGTGAAATATTACTCAGGCAGAAGAGGAGGTGAAATACTGCCATTTGAGACAACGCGGATGTAACCTTGAGATAATCATGCTAAGCGAAATAAACCAGACAGAAAAAGTTGAAAACCGCCTGATATCACTTATATGTGGAATATAAAAAATATCAAAAGCAGCAAACAAACAGGACAAACAACAGAGACTCACGGACACGGACAGTAGACTAGTGTTTACCAGAGAGTAGGGGAGAATGGGGGGAAAAGGGGAAGTGGGAGGTAGATGGGGTGAAAGGGTCAAATACGAGGTGACAGAAATAAATGTACCTACGGACAATGAACACACAGTGCAATCAATATACATGAATGCCTTACTGTTGAATTGTATACCTGAAACTTAGTGAATTTCATTAACCGATATCACCATAATAAAAGTAAATTTAAAAAAATAATAATAAAATTAATTGAAGGTAAAATAAATTTTTTTACAGTTAACCCTTGAACAACACAGGAGATAGGGACAGTGATCTCTCACACACATGATTTGAAAATCCATGTATAACCTTGACTCCCCCAAAATTTAAGTTGTCTTTCTGTATTGCAAGGGATTGCTTCCAGGAAGCCCCAGAGATACCAATGTGAAGGAGAATGCTTCGAATCTCATGTATTAAATGGCATAGATTAAAGCATCCAGTCAGCACTCCTCATCAATAGAATCCCAACTGCAGATCAAAAAGAGGCTAGATATTTATTTTGAAAAATCCACATATACATGGATCGAAGCAGTTCAGACCCATGTTGTTCAAGGGGCAACTGTATTTTTCTTATTCTAATTGACCTAACAGATATCAATTTGTTCAAAATAACAATAGCAGCAATGTATTTGATTATGTTTGCTTATGTCTGGGTATATACTAAAGATACTCTTACCATACAATCCCAGAATGGAGCTCCTTGAGTTTTACTCAAATGAATCGAAGATTTATGACCACACAAATGAATTGAAGATTTATGTAGAGATGTTTGTAGCAGCTTTATTTATAGTGGCCAAAATTTGGAAGCAACTAAATAGGAGAATTATAGTAAATTTCCAACCACTTGCTCGTTCCCTCGGGAATTCTGAGGGACTTTAGAATTCATATGTCAACAGCCATGGTTTGGATCGGGAAAACTACTCTCTCTAGCAATGCATCTCCAGGATTTAAATCCACCTTTAATCATAGGAATAAAAAAGGTAGCCTTATAAACGTCTTAAATGCTGTTGTGAAAACCTACTGTTGAGAAATCCAGCTCACGGGAACCCGGCAAAGGAGGTCAGGATGTCGTTAAACTGGTCCTGCTCCTTGTGGATCCTGAGTGTTTGACTCCAGAAAACCTGCACTTCATTTTAATCAAGATATTCAAGAAGATACAGGACAGTCCTACTTTCCTTGGCTCCTTCAACATTACCCACACAATGAGATGCACTCTGGGTTCATGACTAGCACTGCAACACACCTGAACACTCACCTGTTTGGAATGAAGAAAGCGTGGTTGTTAATTTCCTCCAGTCTGTGATGTAAAAGTACAATTCACTCAGAGCTTGAGGTTGCGAATAAATGACATGAAAGAGTTTCATGTAAAAAACCTAAGTGAATCCAACTCAGTCCAGACTTTGGGTGAGGGAAGGACTTCGGGGATCCACCTAGGAGGAGTCTGGCCCTGCATTTGTAGGGCACTTTGTACAAGATGAAGAACGAGCCAACTTCCAAAATCAAATAAATGATAAGAGTGGAGAGAGGGACTGACAGAGACTATGAGAAGTTTAGAGGCCCCTCAGGCTCTCCTTGGCACATGCCCTGGTTCCACGACTTCTTTCAGCTCGTCTCTGAGCATCTACCAATTGGACCAACATGGCGACCCATAATGGGCTCTGTGTTGCTCTCTACCCATTTCATACTCGGCTGACCCTACATTGTCTCCCAGGCAGATTCAATTCATTTCAACCAATCCTGAGGCTCATCCAAGGAGATATACAAAGGCCACTGCAATGGCCACGAAGGAGAGTTAATGGGACGGAATCTTAGCGAACCCCCTGGCTTACAGATCACGAGAGGAACTAAGGTCAAGAGAGGTGGAATGGCTCACCCCAGGACATCGAGCAAATGAGCACCAAGCACAGAAGGTGGTCAGTCCCCAAAGGGTCACATTCGTTCACTGTGCCAGAGAACTGTGCCAAGTGTCTGACTCTTTCCTTTAAATCTTAGTCATTGATATGGGAGGAAGAAGCGTGTCTTGAAGTCCTTTTGCTTTATGGTCATATTATGATCATATTTTTGTTCAGGGTACATATGAATGCTTTCTTCACCCTAGATGACCCAGAGCAAACCACTGGCAGACATGTATGGCTCCATTTCAGCTGAGGTTCCTCTTATCAGGTCACCTGGTTCCTCCCTGAACTGGCTATGGATACATCCTCCATCCTTCTGGTAAAGGTTCCCTGCACATCTGTCCTCATTGAAACTGGAACTTTTCTAATGACAACAACTTCTAATTATTGCTGTCTACAACTGTGCTGGGAGCTTCATAGTTATTAAACCATTTTATCTTCATGATAACCCAAGAGGGCATCACCATTCCCATGGTATTGAGAATAGTACTACATTAATTTCCTCCAGACTGTGACACAAATAAAATAAATAAAATAAAAATAAAATAAAATAATAAAGATGAGAAAACCAAGAAAGCAGAGAGATCTTTTATTTTTTTTTTTTTTAAATGTGCTCAGAACCTAAAAGCTAGGTCTGGAGGCCAGATCGATCCAACTGAGCTTCTCCCTCTCAGGGGGCTGTGGCCTCATGTCCCACCTCCCACTCCCAGGTGTGTACTCACCTCCTTCCTGAAAAAATTCTACTTAAATTCTTTTTTTTTTTTTTTGTCATGCTCACATCACATCTGCAGCCTGTGCAAAGTCCATAGTCTCTGGCTCCTTGACTATCTAACAGGGAGGATTGACCTGATTACTTTGTTTCAGAGTTTTCACCCAACAAAGAAATATAACATGAAAAAGAAGAGAGAAGAAAGGAGGAAGGGAAGGAAGGAAAGAGAGCATACTAGAGCAAACTCCCCCCTCCATATCAAGATATCTCATTATCCTCAATGTATTCAGAGTAGCGGGCAGTAGTGTGTCAATCTACACACATGAATGCATGAATACATGCAGGGATGTGTAGACATACAAATATATACATAATGTATATATTCTACTCTAACGTATAAAACTTGTAAGGATTCTGTTGTACCTGATTGTGAGTCATTTTGAAATGAGAATGCTAAAGGCATTTGAAAGCTGCTTCCTGAATGACAAATGCATGTCATCCAACTCGACCAGTAGAACAGGAAGAGGATACACTTGGGCATCCAGTTACCACCTGGCAGGATCTGAATAGCTCTGACTTCTCGTCTTCCCTATCACTGTGCAGAGTGGAAAGTACCCCATTCTCTGCCTTTGCCCAGGCTGTTCCAGTCTCCTGAATTCCTCATCCCAACCACCTATTCATCACCTCTCAGTTCCTCCTTCACTTCCTTAAATGGCCCAGTTTGTCTTCCCATTCCAGGAGGTTTTTCCTTACTAATACAAGTTCATAATTCTCCTTGACTGAAACCGTGTGTGACCTGCGGTCATTTCTTACTGGTATCGCTAAGATGTTTATGAGGAAGTATGGAGATGAGCTCCAGAAGAGCTTTCTGCAGCACGTCTAAAACATTATAGGTCTGTATTCATAAACGAAGTCTATAGTAATTATGCAGAAAATAACATAGAACAGAAAGAAAACTAAAAATGTAGGTTTCTTTGTAGAAATTTTTTATTTTAAAACATCAGGATATTTTTTGGACATAAAAATAGTAAAGGTATATGAATGTTGGCTACGTACGTGCCAGGCCCGGTTCTTGAACACAGTATATGCCATCTTGTTTGTCCCTCACAGTCGCCCTAGGAAGTAAGTCCTATTATCATCGCTACTTGACAGAGGAGGAAACTGAGGCGACCGGTTTTAAACACATGCCAGAGTTCGCATACCAAGGAAAGTGAGCGTAGGTCTTCACCTGGCCTCCTCGCCACTTCGCACTCCTCACTTTCCCTGACACAAAGCACAGATCTTGCCAGAAGGTTCATCTTCAAAATAGCAGTTATTTTCAGTCAGGCCCACCTAAGTCTCCGGGCAATTTTAAGCTCATAATTCTGTCTATATGGCCACCAGGAGAGCTGAAAACTGAAATGTGTGTGGGGTCCTCTCTAAAAGCAGCATCTTTTCCAGGACCCAGCGTGAGGACACAACCGAAGGACAACAAACACAGTCACAAGGCTTTTTCTCTTATGTATATCCATTTTAGCATCAAACTCATTTTTAAAGTTTTCTGTAAGCAGTGTTTTTGTTAAATTTAACTCCTCGTACCTCATGTGCAAACTTCACTCTTTTTATCTTCCCTAGAAGATCAGACTTTGTTTTAAAAACTTGATTTTGACCAAATTTTGTTTCCTTTCAAACAATAAAACTGTGCTCACATTTGAAAAGGATGTTAATCTGTTCTTTGCGGGAGGTGGAGAGCAGTTCAGAGCCAAGAGCAAGGCAGGTCTAGGCCCCTTCAGGCTAATGTCTGGATCAGCTGTGGTGCCTGATTCAGAGCAACCATACTGAGCAGCAGGTCGTCTTGGTGACAAAATCCATGACTGTTGTTCAGGGTGTCCCCTGCAGTACCAGGCATGTGTCAGGGCCCAGAGCTCATGACTGGCAATTCTCAACGCCATGGTGGGCCCCAGAGCCACTCCACGTCAGACACCACCAGCTCACTCAGGGCTCACTCCAGGCCCCCCATCTGCTTCAACGAAGTTAAGAGATTTTAGGCACGAGGATCATTTTCTACATTCCAAATATTTATCTGACACTGAGCACTGAGCACATTGTAGATTTTTTTTAAAGATTGCTGATTGATTATAGACTGGTTTTCACTAAAAATCAATGTAGTCATTTGAAAGAATGTTTATATTCTGTTCACTATCAGGAAGAAAAATAGAAAGCTGTTAAAGACCTGAGATTCTGGTACAGGGGCCTCCCAGGGCCTTAGGAGACCTGTCCATTGGTTCCTCCTCTTCAGAGGACCAGAGAAAATCCACCGCCTGTGATAGGGCTACCGAAAGACAGTAATGGGTTAGCGGTACTGGCTTATGCACCTAATTTATCCTTTGTCTCTCTGAACCTCTTTGGTTAAAAGCAACACCACAGGAAGTGTCTATGACTTCCAGAATACAAGGCTATTCCATAATAACAATGCAAATATAACAAAACAAAACAAAACGTGCTATCAGAAAACACAGTGACACACACTAGATTTTTCATTTTACGACATGAGTTTTTCTCATCTTTGTCTCTAACTTGATGAGTGACTTCAAACGCCTCACTTTTTCCATCTCTTTCTAGTGCTGATATGTGTAGTGTAAGTCCTGACTATTGGAGGTTTTTTATATTTTTGTAATGCAAGGGCCTTAAGTCAACTTAAGTTTTGATTGCAGAGGTATCCATTTCAAAAAGGTATCCACTTCAAAGCCAATTAAACCAATGAACACATAGCCAGCACACAACTAGATAAAGAGCTTCCCTCCACCAATGTTCCTCTGTTTTAGAAATCTTGGTTGATTTAAATAATTGAACATTTGGGCTACTTGTAATTTTTTTTCTCTTCCTGAACTTTAAATTCTTGTTCCTATGTTTTAAATTCACCGATAAAGAGTGAACCCAAGAATCTCTAGGCGCCCATCAACAATCCATCCTAACAAAAGCAGAACCCCAGACCTATGACTCCTCTCTCTCTCTCTCTCTCTCTCTCTCTCTCTCTCTCTCTCTCTCTCTCTCTCTCCCACTTCCTCTCCTCCACAGCCTTTCTCAATATCCCAGGTATGCTGTGTAATTTTCAGAAAGAAATCTGTATCTTCTCAAAGTTTCCTCATGGTTATTGCTGAAGGATGTCTTGCAATCATAAAAACCACAAGGCCTGGTCCTGCCTCAACATTGTTTATAGACAGGCTAAGACCAGCTCAAAATTGTTTCCTCTGAGAAATGACTAAACTTGAACTTGATCACTTGCTCTGAACGTCCTTAATGCCCTCCAGTCTCAGGTGCTCCGGCCTGCCATAAAGACTTCTCAGTTGCTGAGGAATCAGGTGAGTGTAGTACCGTTTTCCAGGTACTTACAGCCACAATTTGATTTAATTTAACCTTCATTACATTATGTAGATATTAATACCTCCATAACATGAATGAGAATACAGAGTTTTAGAGAACTTAAGTAATTTATCAAGAATCCTAGACAGCTGGTGAAATGGTGGAACCTGTATTCAACCCTTGAACCCATGTTTTTCTGACTCTACATTGAGATCCTGCTGCTGTGTTAGATGCTGGAATAATAAGCGCACTTAGACAGAACCAACCAGTGGCCAGCCACTGTTCTAGGCACTTTGCCTGTGCTAACTCACCTAATCCTCACAACAATCTTATCTCTATGTTACAATTGAGGAAACTTGGAACACGGAGAATTTAAGCAACTTGCCCAAGGTCGCAGAGCTAGTGTGTATAAGAGGGATATTCATAAGTGCCATCCATAACTTAGAACAGTGTTTCTTCTTCTTTATAATAAAGCATGGAGACGCTATTTTTAATATCTATCTATGGAATATTTGCCAGAAGTATGCCCATTAACCTAGAGTTTACCCTTTAAGATTGCCACCAATACAAAAGGTTAGTCCCCAAGAAATTCATCTGCAGAATCACCCCTGAGCGCTGAGAGTTGCTTTTATTAATAAAATACATTAGCTTCTAGAACAATATACTTTGTCCCTCTTTAAGGGGGTTCTGCTAATCATGTTAATCTGAACATTAAAAAAAATGTGCAACATAGTTATTGTAGACTTGAAAAATGAATAGGCTCTTTATTATTAAATTGATTATTTGTAGTATCCTGAACTAAAACTTAAAAAAATTCACCAAGCACAAAATAAGCTCCTTCTTAAGCAAAATGGACCTAATGTATTAACAATCTAAGATCACCATATTGAAGGTTTTCAGGATTTAGGATCCAGAATAACTTTTAAAAATGACTTCAATGTTTACACAATACCACCATCATGAGGTGTGAGTGCAGATGAGAGAAGAAAACACAGGTGTTCATATATTTCATAATTATTTATCGAGTCTCCATTAGATACTTGTGAACATAGTGATGAAAATATTTACACAATTTCTCTCTTTGGTGTATGGAAAAGACAGATATTATCCATACATGTACAAGTATAAACTTAGGCTTCATTACATTAACCAAGAAGTGTAGAGTCCTGAGAGAGCATATAGCTCATTGAAGGGAAGTTCCCTGCGGAAGTAGTGTTTGAGCTGAGATATGAAGGATACATATCTTAGATCTAGGCTGGGGGAAGATAGCATTCTCTTCAGAGTGTTTATTCAGCTATGTGTGCAAAAATACAGAGGCAGTTGGCAGGGAAAAGCTATTTGCTGGAGCACAGAACAAAGGGATAGTTAAGGATTGGGCACATCTGATTCCATCCCTTCTTTTCTGAAAACTGAACTCCACTTTATTCAGGCAGGGGGCAGAAATCCCTTGGTCTTGGTGAGAGTAGGCCCAGCCTCTAGACCCAAAGGATGAGTCAGAATTGACTGCCTAATTCCACTCTCCTCCCCGCTACCCAGTGACTCCTCGGGGGTGGGCATATAAAGTATAAATGGAAGAATGTTGGAGGACTCGTAGAAAAAAATCATGCTTCTAGAAAGAGCCTCAGAGCCCAAGAAGAGAGATCTTTTTCCCTGCCCCTCTCATCCCAGCTGGGTGTGATTATGTGGCACCCTGTCCACCTGAAATCTAAGATAATCCTAATGACACAAAGCCACCATGCTGAGGATGGCAGAATGGAAACATGGACACTCTCTATCCCGCACATTGCTGAGCCACTGATCAAATCCTAAAACCCCACTGGCAGCCTTCTCAGTACATGGGAGCATTTTTGGTCAGGTATCCTCTTACTCACAGCCAAATACAGCATGAACTGATCTATATGGAAAGATATTAGTTTCAGTTATCTATTGCTATTGTTATCTCAAATAGATCAGTAGGTTGACTATGTCCAGCTGGGTCGTTCTCACTTGAGGTCTTATAGGTTGTAGTCATAGGGAAGCTGGGGCTGCAGTCATCTGAAAGTTCCACTGGATGCCCAAGGTGGCTCACTGACATGGCTGATGTCTGATGTTGGCTGTTGGGTGGAAGTGCAGCTGAGGCTGTCAATCAATATACCTACACATGGCCTCTTCATGTGGCTTTGAGGTCTCAAAGTATCGTGGTTTCCTAGAAGGAGTATTCAAGAAAAGAAAAGATAGAAAAAAGAAAAGAAAAGATAAAAGAAAAAAGGAATGTTTCTAGAGACTTGGGCAGAAACAGAAAAGTTTTGATGGCCTATCTTTGGAAGTCATCCAGCATCATTGTTCAAAAGCAAATCACAGACCCTTTCTATATCCCAGGGAGAATACCGGGAGTTGTAATTTAGTGAGAGGGCCATCTTTGAAGTCTAGCTCCCATACCATTGAAGGAGTTTAAACGATGAATGACACTATCAGATGGTTGCTGTAGTGAATAGATTGGAGGTAAACAAAAAAAAATGGGGAGACCAGTGAGGTGGCTTTAGAAGACTGTGATTGACTCCATTCAGTTCCTCCCACTGTGTAGCAGCAAATCATTCCTTTTCGCCTGTACACTGACTAGGTCAGGAGTGGGAAGATCTGAGCTAATTTGGGCCCAGGAGATTTAAGCAGACTCTGAGGGGCTCTGAGAAAGTTGTTTCCTTATTCTTAAAAAAAAAAAAAAAAACCCTCAGGAAACTAATCTCTCTCTTTGCCTGGACATGAACATGGAATCATGTAAAACTGATTACAATCAGCTGCTGCCTTACTGCCAGTGAGGAGTGTTGGTCTTGAAATGATCTTCATATTTATCTTAAAAATAAGTTAAACACTCTGGGTAGTGGAGCAAAGAGCCCGGAAGAACCAGAGTCTTCGATAACGTTGTTGAGCCATAGGACAAGAACTATCCAGGGATGGACTGACCTCATTTGTAACATTTTCATGAATGATGTGAATGATGAGTGCCGCTGCATATTTGACAAGGCTACAAGTATATTTAACAAACATTAGAGTGGGTATGAAGAAGGTCATAGGCTGAAAATTAGAAAGGGGACCTGGGACAAAGGGGAAATAAACAAATGGGTGCAGAGACTACAAGTGACTTATAAACTTAGCAGTCTGAACTCAGCTTTACACCCCTATGATAAAATAATAATAATATTAATGAATCGAGAGCCTTAAGAAACATTATCTATGGAGGAGTTGTAGGGATAGATTCAAAGGTGTATACACAAAACTTCATGCTTGATATTTTTGTAGAGCTATGGGAATTTAAGGGATTTTCAGAATTTATTTTTATGCCAACAACTCCATTTGATTTTAGATCCAAACTGAAGTCTCTCCAAATCTCACAATGAGATATTACTCTACTGCTTACTACACATAAAACACGAATTTTAGTGACTGACACATAATGATAAATATATTAGGAAAAGAGCTATAAAGAACAATTAAAGATATAATTTTGGTTTAATTTTTAATTTTTTGTCAAGCAGTAGTACATGTATTGTAGCTTAAAAATTCAAATGATAGCACAACATTTAAAATAAAAACAGTCCAGGCCCACTCTTCCCCACTCCAGATTCTGATTTCCAAAAGGCAACACTTCTTTGAGTTACTTTTTCTGAAAATGTCCTCTCATTTTTACACAGCTTGCTATTCTGCTATTTAGGATGTTCTAATTTTGCTATTGTTAATTAACAACTTACTGCAGAAGATGGAGATTCAGGAGTCTTAAATTACTCCCACCTCCCCACACACACACATTTCACCAACTCAAACTTTCTCAGTACATATTTAATTAACCCATTTTGGGGTCAAGTTTATTCAGAGTGTTTTAAATGACTTTAAATGTTGTTCACTGTTAAGCCAAATTGTGATTACTTTCTGTAACATTTTTCTTCTGGATTTTTTCCTTTTTCTCCTCTTTAATTCCCCCAATTCCCTCTCCACCCCACTTCTACCCCTGACCTATGGATGTTGCCATTTCCCCTTAAGAATTGGATCTCTGAAGCTGGGGCATCTCCTGCCACATGCTCCAGTGTGCCCCCAGGACCTGGCGCCCCTGGGGCCTGGCACACCTGGGGAATGGTCCGTGGCCTCACTTGGGTCGTGAACCCAGGACCATCTGCATGTAAAGAAGACATGCTAACCACCACACTATGGAGCCACCCCCTGGATTTGATTTGTTTGGTGTTGGACCCCCCTCAGTCGATTCCTTCTGCCCCCCATCCCCTTAATCCAATTTGCCCTGGTCATACTTCAGGCCTACTCCACAGATGTCTTCCTAGGATACTCTCCTTTTCTATGTGAGTTGTCTCATGTCATCTTGTTTTGCTGACTCATCCCTGAGCAGCATGTTACTCAAAAGTTTCTTGAGAAAGGGTATCACAGTAGATCAGTTTTTAAGCACCTATATGCTAACCATCAATGCTATTCACTAAGTATTCTGGTTATTTTCCAGGCATGGTATAAGATCACACCTCCTGGCCACATGAGTGGAAGCGGCTTTTAAAGTCCCTTTAATATTTCTTGGCCTACTGGTTTGATGTTGATGAACTCCTTTAGCTTTTTCCTTGTCTGGAAAGCTCTTTATCCTACCTTCAAATCTAAATAATAGCTTGCTGGGTAATCCTGGTTGTAGGTCTGCGCTTTTCATCACTTTGAATATTTCATGCTAATCTCTTCTGGCCTGCAAAGTTTCTGTTGAGATTCAGTTGACAGTTTTATGGGAGCTCCCTTGTAGGTAACAAACTGTTTTTCCCTTGCTGCATGTAAGAGTCTCTCTTTGTCTTTAACCTGTGGCATTTGAATTATGGTGTGTCTTGGTGTGGGCCTCTTTGGGTTCATCTTTTTGGGGACTCTTCACACTTCCTGAGCTTACATGTCTCTTTTCTTCACTAGGTTAGGGAACTTTTCTGTCATTATTTTTTCAAATAGATGTTCAACTCTTTGCGCTCTCTCTCTCTCTCTCTCTCTCTCTCTCTCTCTCTCTCTCTCTCTCTCTCTTTTTTTCGGGTATCCCTATGATAAAAATGTTGGCATGCTTAAAGCTGTCCCAGAGGACCCTTAAACTCTCCTCATTTGGGGGGATTCTTTTTTCTTTTCACTGTTCTCATTGGACTTCCTTCTTTTATAAATCGCTGATTCATCCTCTGCTTCATCTAATCTACTGTTGATTCCCTCTAAAATATCTTTCATTTCAGTTATTGTATTCCTCATTTCTAACAGGTTCTTTTTTGTTTTCTATCTCTTTCTTAAAGTTCTCGCTGAGCTCATCTACTCTTCCCCTAAGTTCATTATAACCAGTGTTTTAAACTTTACTTCTAGTAGTTGCTTGTCACCATTTTGTTGATTTCTTTTACTGGAATTTTGTTCTGTTCCTTCATTTAAGACATTTCTTTGTCTCCCCGTTTTGGCTGAGTGTGTGTGTGTGTGTGTGTGTGTGTGTGTGTGTGTGTGTGTGTGTGTGTTTATGTATTAGGTAGGCTGCTATGTCTCCTGTTCTTAGTAGAGTGATTTTATGCAGATGTTCTGTGGGGCCCAGTGGCGCAGTCTTCCCTGGTCACATAAGTGAGGTGCTCCAGGTGTGTTCCTTGTATGGGCTATGTGTACCCTCCTATTATCATTGAGCCTTGAATGCTATTTGCATGTCAATGAGAGGGATTCACCCTCAGCTTGGTTGTGGGGAGTGGCTCTGACTACAATAGAGAGGCTATTACACAGGGGCTGACCCTACAGAGCACAAATCTCTTTAGCAGGACTTTGATCCCTGCCAAGTCTACCTTTTGGTCTAATAGACTGGATAGGCAAAACTAAATATAACATTATTGGACAAAAATACTGACATCAAAAATTTTGCCTAATTGAAAAAAGGACAAATATTGGAAATTTAGGGGATAAGTTCATTTATATATAGGGGATAAGTTAAATATAGAGGATAAGTTTATATATATATATATATATATATATATATATATATTATATATATATATAATATTTTATGTATGTACACAACAAACTTTATTATTTAAATTCAATAGTTTTACATTCAATAGTCATGTGCCTAGTGACTGTATACTTTCTTTGGATAAATGTCTGTTCAAATATTTCACCCATTTTTTAACTGGGTAGTTTGAATTTTTTGTTGTTGAACTGTAGGAGCTCTTTATATCTTTTGGATGTTAATCTCTTATCAGATATATAGTTTACAAATATTTTCTCTCAGAATTAGAAGTTGTTTAAAGAGACAACATGAGGAAGAAACCTTAGGTAACCTGAGGCTTTCCAAATGAGGGAACTTCATATGTGGTGGTGCCCTAATTCTTTATCTGGTTGTTTTGCTAATAGCTGTGTCATACAGCCGGCAATATGTTGACTCAAGATGGATGTCTTTTGAAATGGACGCTTCAGCAACCAAAAGCCTAATGTCAGGCACTTCCATGATAGTATGTACATAGGTACACATTGTATTATATCATATGATAATATGCACTTAAAATTTTTATATGAATGTATCATAAATATATCATATCCACATTGAGACATGTAACTATTAGTAAAATAAATTAGATGTATATATTTTTTACATTATAGAAATGTTACAAGGGAATAATCTGGCCAAAAAAGGAAGTACAGAACTATACACATCAAACAAAACAGAATCTAAGGCACAAAGCACTAAATGGGGCACAGAAGATTGTTTAATACCAATAAGAGCAACACACATCTGGTGGTAACTCTGAGATACAATATTCAACATTTCAAGTAAAACAGGGAATTGAAAACATCAAACACATATCTAAAACCTTCAAGACATTTGAGGAAAATCAACATATGAAAGAGAACTAGTGTCCTTGAAAACAGTTAATAAATCAAATATTTGGAAACACAAAGATGAGGATGATTACACACTCCAAGGAGCAAGTGGACTTATTTGTACTCGCTCTCTCCGGTTTCTACAACTCATTCCATTTAACTTCCATCTACTTCAATCCTCACATCTACACCACGGCATAAATCACAACTGCTCTCATCGAGGTCACCAATGATACCGATGTCATGTGGAGCTATGGTCACTTCTTTGTCTATCTTACTTGGCATTACAGCAGTGTTTTCACAGGTGGCCACTCTCTCCTCCATGAAGCACTTTCTTCTTTGATTTCCAGGACACCACACTCTCCGGTTTTTCTCTTAGCATCTGATACTCCATTCAGTTCCTGCAGCTGGCTCTGCCCTGGGATCCCAGAGCCTCTTCCTCTTTCTTTCCTTCCTTAGACGTTCTTGTCAGGTGTGTTTAAACGCTACACCTTCTTTCTGATGACAACTCCCAATTTACATTTACAGCTCTAATCCTTCCCCTCAACTCTATTCCTATTCATCCAGTTGGGTTCCTGGCATCTAAATGGCAGCCTTTTGGAAGCGGCAAACTGAAACTATCCCAAACCCAGCACCTGGCATTTCTTGCCACACCTGCTATTCCTGCCTCCTTCCTCACCTCAGTCGTTGGCAACACAATTCTTCTTGTTAGGACAAAACCTTGACTTCTCTCTTTCCTTCTTACTCTTCATCTAATCCAGGGTCACCAGTCCCCAGGCTGTGGACCAGTACCAGTCTGTGGCCTGTTAAGAA
>PVKZ01008518.1:0-15507 GCA_004027375.1 Macroglossus sobrinus
GAGGACACACGGGAGATTGGCGACGCCCCAATCCGCTCCTCAGCCCAGCTCCGCCCGAGCATCTCCAGGCACCCAGAGGCCAGGCGGGCTGGGAGAGCTGGGGACTAGAGGGGCGGTGCGGCACCTGTGAGATTTCATGCCCCATCTGCACGAGGTGGGGGTCCCCAAGGATCCAGGCGTGTGGGGCTTCGTCCCCCTGTTTGCAGAAGGACCGCTGTGGAGCTCCGTTAGTCCGCGGAGGAGGCACTGGGGAGGGTGCGAGCCCCGCCAAGCTCCACCGGATCGCCACTACCGCCGACCACCTGCTGCTTTGCCAATGCTGCAGCAGGACCAGCCCGAGACCCGGCCCCCAAATCGCCACCCTCCTAAGGCGTCCAGGCCCGAGCTGCCTGGACCCGCCTCGACGGGGGGATCGCTGTGTGACCCTAGGCAGTGTCCTCCTCTCTCTGAACTGCTTTCCTCGTCTACAGGAAGGAGACACAGACACAGGTGAGGGGCTAAGCCTTTATTTGCCACCCAGCCGGGGACTCGGCGCTGCACCGCCCTCGCTGGGCTCAGAAGATCTTCACCGACTCCAGCTGCAGGTCCCCGCCCAGCTCCAGCACGCGCACGCGCTCAGGCGGGATGCGGTAGCGGAAGTGGTGGTACTCCGAGTCCCCAACCACCGTCTGCGGGGTGCAAGGGTGGGTGCTCACAACCAGCTTGCCCAGGCCGTCGCAGACCCGCGCCCTGTGACCCGAGCAACCGCGTAACCCGCCGGGCCCCAGGACCCCAGCGGGAGAACCGCGGATGCTCACTGTAACCCCTCGTCCCGAGGATGCAGTGAGTGTCCTGTTGGCCCCCGAGTGCTTTCTTTGTAAGTGGTGGCGGTGGCTGCTATGACCACGACCACGGACGGCCTTGACCGCCTCACTCCGGACGCACAGATTTAAAGTGCCGAGCGGCTGGGTGGTGGAGGGTCTGCAGCCACCGCTGCGGCTGCCACTTGTCTCTAGGTCGAGTCTCCCAGCGCGCATCCTTATCCCTGCCTCAGACCCCGACCTCAGGCGAGAATGAACACCGAGTAGGGTCCGCGGCGGAATCGGGGCCACGCCTCTCCGCTAGGACACCCACTCTCTGGACACTTCACTTTTGCTCCCTTTGTCCTTGCCCCTGACACTAGAGGTGTTGCGTGCCCCATGGGGGGAAGGGGACTGGGGACAACCTGCCCAGTTTTGGGCACACCCTTGCTCCCCACCTCCATCAAGGGCCCCGCTGGCCTTCCCCAGCCACAGGAGTGACGCGGGTCCTGGCGCCCACCCGTGTGGCAGAGACACACACCTTGAAGCCGTCTTCGGTGGGGATGAGGAGCACTTCGAAGGGCTGCCCGCGCTGGAAGGGGATGCCGCGCCCGCGCTCCTCCCGGCCCCAGGCGCCCCCCTCCTTGGTGTTGAAGACCACCACCGATTCGTCCAGCCTCGGGTTGAAATGCAGAGCGGCATCGCTTCCCTCCTCGCTGCACAGCAGGTTCACGTAGAACCTGAAGGGTGGGGAGTGGACAAGTCAGAAGCCTAGAAGCCCCGGACCAAGGTCACCGGCCAGCGGACTGGGCCTCACCCTTGCCAGAGCACATCCAAATTTACAAGGACCCGAGTGTGCCGTGGGCCACACAAGGAGGGGTTGTGGCCAGGTGGCCAGGGAGCCCAGATTCCAGGGCGGCCACACACTTATTGGGGGCCTGGACACAATCCACCCCGCAAGGCTCATGCCATGCTATGGCCTGGGTCCCCCTCATTTCCAAAGAGTCTGGGAGTTGCCAAGGAGTCTGGTGTAGATGGTCAGGATGCTCCCAATATCCAGGGCACCCCCAGTTCCTAGAGGGCTGGGAACAAAACCTGGGAACCCAGTATTTGTAGGCGGCCCAGGTTCCCAAGAAGCCTGAAGTTGCCAGGGCCAGGAGTCATCGGCTGCTTGCTCAGGCCTCCCCCATGCCCAGGGCACCTCCAGATCTCAGGACGTATCTGGGGACTCAGTCTGGAAGTCATAAGACTGTAGACAGGAACCCTGAAGTGCCCGGGGACACCCAGAATCTTAGGGACCGCAACTCTGCAATCGGGACAAATTAATTAGTGAGGACATCAGATTCCGGAAGGTTGGAAATGCCCCAGAGTTCCAAGACCCTGGAGGGCAAAGGTGGCCCTGGGCCCTCGTTTCCTGGCTGTAAGAAGTCGGGTTCAGCCGAGTCTGGGGAGCCCAGGGACCTCCCACCCTTTACCGCAGGGACTGGGGTCACCCGGGGTCTCACCTGCCAGCCTTGTCAGGAACAACACCACGAATCCTCATCACGGTGCCAACTCTGACGCCCTCGGGCAGCGAGGTCTTGTGGGGTACGTTCTGCAAGAGCCAGGGAGTGGGGGTCAGGGAACCAGAGACCAGAGGAGAGAGACAGATGGGACAGTCCAGGGAGAAAACTGCCAGGACCGAGACCCGCAGAATCGGAGAGAAGGAAGGAGTCAGAGACAGAAACGGAGCTGGAGAGAGAAACAAAGAATTCACAGAAGACTATCCAGAGGAGAGAAACCAAGAGGAGATGGGAGCATGGGGGTGGGGTGGGTCCACCCAGAAGTCAGCGCTCAGACACTTCACGGTACACGCGAACACCCACTTCCTCCCTTGAAATGAGAGACCTCGGCCAGGCCCCAGCCCCTCCCCTAATATGGTGCAGCCTTGGGACAAAGACCTTGACAAACCCCAGGCCCCCAAATACTCACAGAGCTCCCTGCCATGGCTGGGACGTGGGACAGGCAAAGGTGGTGGTGGGTATGGCTGCTGGGACCTCAAGTAGAAGCAGGGCGTGGCTGGCCCTGCCAAGGACTCGGCTCCACCCGTTTCACGCCCACGCCTGTGCCAGGCACAGGCCCTGGCCCTGGGGCCAGGGAGGCTGGCACCCTCTTCCTGAGGCCTCTGAGCCAACTCCACTCACCAAGGGTTCCCAAGTGAACTGTCCCTCTCCTTTGGGCTAAGGACAGACACAGTTAATAACAGAGGAGGCTCATTGTGCCACTGTCCTATCTCCCTGCTCTGTGGCAGACAGAAAAGCTCTGATACTCATTTTGCCACGGGAAACCCGAGTCCTGAGGGGCTGAGCGGGGGGCTGGACCCTGACCCCTGTCGCCCAGGATAGGAGCTGCTGCGTGGGGCTGAGGCTGTGTCTCCACCCAAATCCCACTTCATGCTTCTGTAATATATCGATAACCGCGGCAACACGACCATACGGGGAAAGGGAGCCGCAAAGGGCAGTTTGGGGCCTGATGTGCAGTGCTGTCCCTGGGTGCCTGGAGCGGTGCCTGGAGCAGTGCCTGGCACACTGCAGTGCTCAGTAAATACGGGCGAAAGGAAGAAAGAGTAACGTCAGCTGCCATTTTCTAAGCCTGTGCGTCTGCCCAGCATGTGAGTGAGATCACCGATGCTCACACAGACCCAGAGGGACGGGCGTAGATCGACCCCTTCTACAGACAGACGCTGAGGCTCGAAAGGGGAAGCCATTCGCCCAAAGCACACAGCTGTGCAGTACTATGGTGACCGTGTCTGGCTGTCTTCATGTCACTCGTTCTGTCTCTGGGAATGCCCGAGTTTCTCTGTCACTCTGTGTCTGTGTCCGTGTCTCGCGGTCTCTGGCTCAGCCTTCTGCGTGTTCCTCCCTGTTTCTGTCCCTTACCTCTCTCCTGCTCCGCTTCCCAGAACCACCGGCACTCTCCTGCTTCTTTTTCAGGACAAGGGGGTGGAGTGTGGGGGTGTCCTAGGACCCACCCAACCCCAGACCAGGGAAGAGAACAAGGTGGTACACTCCGCCCAGGCCCATTTCCAGCCCCCAAAGCCCAGGAATCAGAGGAATCTGGGTAGGAAGGGTGGGCGAGGTGCGGGACAGTGCTGGATGATGGTTCTGAAAGGCAGGGAAGAGGGGATGGGGAGCTGAGCAGGACCCCTCATCCGGCCCAGGCCCACCTGTCCATTTCCACCACTCACTCTCACTCCCAGTCTGCCTCACCCCACAGCGGGCAGGGACCTGGGGCAGAGACTGCCTGGGAATGGAAACTCTGGGTGGAGACAAGCAGACTCTGCACCTGGTCCGCTGCCCTGCCCCACTGCCCCCCAGCCTCCCCGACACTCTCCACCCACCTCACCACCCCCACAGACCCACAGACCCACAGACCCACACACACACACGCGGCACCCAGGTGGTGGTGCAGTTGGGGGACCGAGCACCTTGAGGCTTAGAGATGGGCAGCCATCAGCCAGGGCCACCCAGCCAGGCCAGGGCCAAGGCCAGGTGGAGCCCGTCTGTGTGCCAAGGACACGTCGTTGAACTTTAAACGGAGAGGACAGGGGTTTGAGGTTGTGACCCCCACAGTTCAGGTGAAGAGATTCCCAGAGTTCCATGGGCTCCACGGCTCCCACCCATGAGGGTGGCCATTTCTTGTTCCATTCTTAGTGCTACTGCACCCCTGTGACACGTCTCCCGATTTCCTCATCGTGGCTGGATGCTTCTTCCCAGGCTGCCAACCTACAAGTCCAGGCTTGACTTGGGCGTTTGTCCAAATGTTCGCACCTGGTCTGTTATCAGTTTGATTTCTGGTCCATTTCTCCTTACTCAGGTATGTGCATCTTTAATGATTCTCATCCATTTGTGTTGTCATCATCATATTGAACCTGAAAATACACTTTCAAGAGCATCATTTTTCATCCCGATATTGCATGTATTTATTTCCCATGACTTTATTCTCAAGCTGCACGTCACGTTCATAAACCTCGCAGTTTTAAAAAGGATACTTTGATGAATTTTGGCCAACTCGTAGACCTGTGTCATCACCACCCCACTCCATTTTCTCCAGCTTCCATCTGCTCCAGGACAGCACTGTCATTCCTCAGCGTTCAAAGCCACGAAGTTCATTCGCCATGAAAGGAAAAGGAAACAAGCAGGCCTGGTTTGCTGACTTTCGCCTCCTCCAGGAAACTACTGGCAGGGAACGTAGCTAATTCCATCCAGTAGGGGCGAAAGAATTTGAAGTCCCAGGTTTAGCTTCTTGATGACTTTTTCTTTGTACACAGCAAAGATAATTCAGGGGCTGCTTTGGTGTTGTAAATGAACTTTCAAATGAAAAAAAAAAAATGACATATTCAGATACCCGGCTTATTTATTAAGGAAGCCCATTGGCAACCTTACAGTTCTATTTATGAATATAGTAAGTCCTTTTCTGTCATATTTGTTTCCTTGATAAACTTAGTTCATTAAAGTCTCTTCAGTATTTTTAGCTGCACATGAGATTTTGCTTTGGATTAAGTTCGAAGTATTTCATTGGTATAGTGAAGTCCCACCCATCAGGAATTCTTGTATGTTTCCATGCCTGAACTGTAAACATGCTGTTGCTCCTTCTCCCCGCCTTGTTCATCCTCCTTTCCTTCCTCTGCTGGAGTGCTGTGTGCCATAGCCCTTATGTGGGTGAGCATGATGCAGGACAAGGTGAACTTCTCTGAGGGGCGGGGAGACCAAGGCTGGTACCGAGAGAAGTGGGTCCTTTGGCGGAGAAAGAGATTCAAACTCACGCCAAAGTCAGAGTCAAAAGGAAAGTTTATTAGAAAAGGGGTAACATTCCACAGCGAGACTGTGGTCTCCTGTCAGAGACAGAGTGAGAGAGACAGAGTAAAGGCACTGAGAGGGACCCTGAGTGTTCAGGGAATTCAGTTTATATGTTATTCTTTAGTTCCTGTGAGTTATTGTTTAAAATACTCTGTCAACCCATTTCCTTTAATATGAACATACCGTGAGGAAGGGGAAGAGTATATAGCATGAAAGAGTAAGAATATGCAGAGTGAAAGGCCTGCTGGCAGTTCCCAGCCTTTAATCCATAGATTCCCCCCTGGTTTTAACTACAGGGAATGACTCTTGGTTCCATTTTCCCCTCACAGGTGTGTGGAATGGGCTGTTAGTCCCAGCAGACATCTCCCTGTGTTCTCCAGTGACCTCCCGGCCTGGCTGCAGGGCTGATCAGCACAAGGCAACCTCTGAAAGTGGCTTGATTTAACATTTTAATTGTCTTGCCTCCTCCCGGCATTATTCCCCCTCAGAGAGTTTATTACCTTCATCTTAAAGGGATGTTGAGGGAGGATGGTCTGTCTTCTCTTAACTTTTTCAAAGCTGAGATAGGCCTGTAGTCTCTGCCAAATGGGAATAAAAATTTCTGGAAGCCTATCCTAATGCCTCGGAGGCAGAGAAGGCAACATTGTCCCAGCACGTAAAAGTGGTAGGAAGCCGTGCAGCCTAGAAGATATAAATTTAGCAAAAAGATTGAAAAGACTAAAGTCAAAATCAATAGTAGAGGTAATTGACAAGTTATTTTTTCATGGCAGTTTAATTCAAGGTAAAGATATCTAGTGAAAGGGAACTGAATCATTTTGAAGAGAGAGTAGTGGCATAGACACCAGGATAAAAGAATAATAATTATTCAGAGAAGCCCCCAGATTCTTGGAATTCGATGCAGTTGGACCTATCTGGTTTCTGGAACAAGAGCTTAAGATCTTCCACCGATTCACAGGAATAGGTCAAACTTCCCGGTTCATTTTCTGGAGGAACCTGTGAGGACTCGAAAGGAACTAGTTTAATTTGAGATAAAAGTACCCAGCTGTTGATTCCTTTAATTTGACAGCAGTTGGGGAACTTAATGAAACTTGGTGGGGCCCTTTCTGTTTGCGTTGAGGGCTGATTTCAGTAGATCACAAGAGGGAGCTGCTTTGCTCGTAGGAAACTCTGACACAGAGGCAGGCCGTGTACAGATGGTTTAGCCTTAGGTTCCCCACAAACATGCTCTGTGTGGTGGGCAAGGGGGCTGCCCCACTTTTTGGCTGTGTCCCAGTTTTCCGGGACGAGGTGCTCTTTGCATTGGACCCTGGTCCTGATGTGTGAAGAGAACCTCATTGCTAGTCCTGGTCTCACAGTGGGCAAAGTGAACTATCTTACGTTAGGCTGGCTATTCCTGTCACCGTGCAGTTAGCATTAGAGAGAGGCCCATGGACAGAGTAGGTAGCTCGAGTATCTGGAAAAGTTCAGTTTTCCCTTATTTACATGTCAAGGGTGACCCGAGACTCCACTGTCGTGATCCTGGTGGATTTTCCTAGGTCTGGAGCTGGCGAGGCTTGGGCCTCCATTATTGGATTAGAGAGCAGCTCCTTCATGAGAGGCTTGCCATGTGGGGCGAGGGCTGATGAGGTCCACCCCTCCCCAGCTTCCCAGGGCTGGATGGACACACGCCCTTCCGGTGCCCTTCCTTCTGCAGTTTGCACACTGATTATGCCCCAGCCCTGGCAATACCAGTCATGGCCAACCAAAATCAAGGCCTCCAGGCCTGAAAGGTTTTTATTGCCTAGGGTCACCTTGAGATGGTCCCTGTATTATGGCAGCTAAAGTTTGTGCCTTTTTTGTACTCTGCTTCCTTCTCTGCCCAGTCCCAGCTATTGGACACCTTCAAGACCTCCAACACTAAGGCAGCCTGTGGAGTTGAGGTCGAGGCCCCAACTTTTGGAGCTTCCTTTTGAATATTAAGCACAGACTGAGTTATGAGATGTATAGCCAGGAGTGTCTTGGCTCTCAGACTTTGGGCCAATGTTAGTATATTCTCTAAAAGCCTCAGAAAACTGGTTAAGGCAACATAAAACAGAGAAATTATTTTGGTAAAGCACAGAATCTTTGTTTTCTACTCAGAAAACTTATCAATAACATCAATAGCAGATCAATACAATAGTTAAGAAATATTAAAATACAGCTCAATTTTGCATTAGCTTACTTTTGGCATTTAAATTTCCAATCTTGTTTAGCTTAATCACATAAAATTTCCTCAGAATTTCTCTTCACAAACCTGCAACTCTCCTCATTCCTTCAGTTTGCCTCTCCTCACTCATTCAGAAATAACCAACTTTAAGACAAACACCTTTCCTTCAATTTCGTTCAAAATATATCTCCGTACTTTATACCTTCTGTTACTAAAAATAGTCATTTCCCTTCCATCATAATTAGAATTCTTTTTTAAAAAATAAATAGAATTCTTAAGTCAACCACCGTATTACATATAACACTGACAACTAGAGATCAGAGGTCATACCTGTACTCATATTTCCCCATCATCAATATTTATAACTTCCCTGGAGGTACACATCTAGTTTCCTCAGGGAGCGATGAAATAGATGGGATCCCCAGAGAACTCAGTTCCCCCGCAGAGTCCGGGAGTGAAGGGGGAAGAGAAAACTCCTGATTATTTTGAGATCTCCAGGTAGATGCTCCTATCTATTGGCCATCCTATGGCCATCTAGTAAGTCTGGGTCTGATAAAGGAGCATAGAAGCTTGTACATAAGGGACTTCTTCCTATTTTTCCTGTTTCTTGCAAAAAAGATCTAACTGTAGGGTAGTATTGTAGTTTAGCGAACCATTTACAGGCCAAACTCCTTGGTCCCCCTACCATCGTTAGTGTGGAGAGGCCCCCATGGATCCCCGCTGCTAGCAGCTAGTTTCTCTCACAACTGGGCCTAGGGCTTGGACTGTAGTCCCCGCCTTCCCTGTGGGGCGCGAGCTGGGAAGTGGTAGTGTTCCCAGAGAGTGGGGTTCTCTCCCAGCGCGTTGTCCAGGTTCTTGATGTCTTGAACTAAGACTTGGACAAGACACCGAAATACAGTAGAAAAGAAAAGTTTTGCAAGTGCGAGTGGTTGGCTTAAACTGGCACCTAAATCTCTGCCTACTGTTTTCTTTGTGTGAGTTAAAAAAATGCCTTCTGGCTTGCTTAATTGTGGGCAGATGAGGGTGGACCCCTTCTAAGATAGGATGACCTCAGTGTCTTTGCAGGCAGACCCGAAACCCCCTAACTAACTTTCCTGCCTGTAATGGGTCATGAGAACTTATGTATTTAAGACAGCAATGTAAGATCTAAGATGGCGGAATGGAAAATTTTAAATTCCCCCAGCAAGGTAGACTGCAATCCCCTCTGACCAAGGGCCAGAATTCTCCGCCCAGACATCCTGTTTGCTTGCTTAAAGGTCAGGCCATAATCAGGCCATATGGTTAGCCAATAAGGAACTGCAACCTGTCCCGCGCGCGCCAAGTTAGCCCGCCATAAACTTAATATAAGGAACTTCATGCTAAGGATCGGGGCTCTTGTTCTCGCTGCTGCGTCGGTGGAGGCTTGAGCCCGGATTCGAATTCGTAATAAAATTTTCTTTTGATTCTAATTCGGCTCTGAGGTCATCTTGTCCGGGTGTGCTCTGTAACACTGCCTACCTCTTTTCTAAGAACCATGAACCCCCTTATTATTAGTATAAATGTTAAGGGATGGGAGGTCTCTTCTGTATCTGCTTCCTGCTGAGAATGGCTGTAGTCCCTGCCTACAGGGGTTTCATGGAGCTCTTTCCCTTTCTGCCTTGGTCAGGGTAGAGTCTTGGGTTTCCTACTGAAGTACCACCTCGGTCCCTAGACAAGGAAAATACAAATTTGTTATTTAAATCATACATCTATTAATTTCTATTATTGATTTGCCTATTAAGTGAGTAAAGGGAAACGGGCTTGGTTAATAGATTTCTTAAAGAGTAAAGAGAAAGACCTTTGGTTTAAAGTCCCCCTTCCCCCACCCAGACTCTAGGGCCCTGCCTGGTTTAACACCATTTCTGCTTAACAATGGGCTGATGACCCTTATCAATAGCCAGAGGATCTGAGTCACCAGGGCAATTAACAGGATTTGATGGAGAGGGCCTTTTTTTTCAAAGAAAGGAGGGAAGAAAACTTAACTAGGTTTACTAAAAAGATTAAGAACTCTGCAAGAGATGTCCGGTTCCATTTTCTGCTAAAAGATTAAGAATTTTACAAGTGATGTCTCGTCTCAGTTGTGCTGCTGGGGAGGAAAGAAGAAAAATATTTTTCCCTTACCAGAAATTGAACCTGGGTATTCTGGGTCAAAGGACTGAATCTCAGCCCCTAAGCTACCAGGGGAAACAATTACAACTCTGTCTGATTATGAAAGTACATTACTCCACCCCTTGAGAAGAGGGGTGCAGAGCACCCTGTGACACGCTCCGCCGGGAAAGGCAGAGGAGTGGATGGCAGCACGGGTCTAGGCCCGCTGCAATAACATCACAGTTCCTCTGTTACGGACCGCGTCCGGACAAGATGACCTCAGAGCCGAATTAGAATCAAAAGAAACTTTTATTACGAATTCGAATCCGGGCTCAAGCCTCCACCGACGCAGCAGCGAGAACAAGAGCCCTGATCCTTAGCATGAGGTTCCTTATATTAAGTTTATGGCGGGCTAACTTGGCGCGCGCAGGACAGGTTGCAGTTCCTTATTGGCTAACCATATGGCCTGATTATGGCCTGACCTTTAAGCAAGCAAACAGGATGTCTGGGCGGAGAATTCTGGCCCTTGGTCAGAGGGGATTGCAGTCTACCTTGCTGGGGGAATTTAAAATTTTCCATTCCGCCATTTTAGGTCTTACATCGCCGTCTTAAATACATAAGTTCTCATGACCCGTTACACCTCAGGATCTTCTGTGATGTGACCTTGCCACTTTGACCATAGAGGGGACAGGAGGTTCTGTGCCCCTCCGCTTGAGTCAGGGTGGCCTTCTGGCTCATTTATAACCTGTGGAAGGCAGAAGTGATACCAGGTCAGAAAAGCTGCTATCCTGTGAACTGGGACTCTTTTTCAGAACCCTGAACTGCCCTGAGAGCTTTGGGGTGTCTTTGTTGGAAGTGGGGGTAAGTCTGCTCAGAGAGGGGAGGAAGAGAATAAGTTAATATTATTATAGCCGAAGTGGTAGGCTGTAACACAAATGGATGAGAATCATTAAAGATGCACATACCTGAGTAAGGAGAAATGGACCAGAAATCAAACTGATAACAGACCAGGTGCGAACATTTGGACAAACGCCCAAGTCAAGCCTGGACTTGTAGGTTGGCAGCCTGGGAAGAAGCATCCAGCCACGATGAGGAAATCGGGAGACGTGTCACAGGGGTGCAGTAGCACTAAGAATGGAACAAGAAATGGCCACCCTCATGGGTGGGAGCCGTGGAGCCCATGGAACTCTGGGAATCTCTTCACCTGAACTGTGGGGGTCACAACCTCAAACCCCTGTCCTCTCCGTTTAAAGTTCAACGACGTGTCCTTGGCACACAGACGGGCTCCACCTGGCCTTGGCCCTGGCCTGGCTGGGTGGCCCTGGCTGATGGCTGCCCATCTCTAAGCCTCAAGGTGCTCGGTCCCCCAACTGCACCACCACCTGGGTGCCGCGTGTGTGTGTGTGGGTCTGTGGGTCTGTGGGTCTGTGGGGGTGGTGAGGTGGGTGGAGAGTGTCGGGGAGGCTGGGGGGCAGTGGGGCAGGGCAGCGGACCAGGTGCAGAGTCTGCTTGTCTCCACCCAGAGTTTCCATTCCCAGGCAGTCTCTGCCCCAGGTCCCTGCCCGCTGTGGGGTGAGGCAGACTGGGAGTGAGAGTGAGTGGTGGAAATGGACAGGTGGGCCTGGGCCGGATGAGGGGTCCTGCTCAGCTCCCCATCCCCTCTTCCCTGCCTTTCAGAACCATCATCCAGCACTGTCCCGCACCTCGCCCACCCTTCCTACCCAGATTCCTCTGATTCCTGGGCTTTGGGGGCTGGAAATGGGCCTGGGCGGAGTGTACCACCTTGTTCTCTTCCCTGGTCTGGGGTTGGGTGGGTCCTAGGACACCCCCACACTCCACCCCCTTGTCCTGAAAAAGAAGCAGGAGAGTGCCGGTGGTTCTGGGAAGCGGAGCAGGAGAGAGGTAAGGGACAGAAACAGGGAGGAACACGCAGAAGGCTGAGCCAGAGACCGCGAGACACGGACACAGACACAGAGTGACAGAGAAACTCGGGCATTCCCAGAGACAGAACGAGTGACATGAAGACAGCCAGACACGGTCACCATAGTACTGCACAGCTGTGTGCTTTGGGCGAATGGCTTCCCCTTTCGAGCCTCAGCGTCTGTCTGTAGAAGGGGTCGATCTACGCCCGTCCCTCTGGGTCTGTGTGAGCATCGGTGATCTCACTCACATGCTGGGCAGACGCACAGGCTTAGAAAATGGCAGCTGACGTTACTCTTTCTTCCTTTCGCCCGTATTTACTGAGCACTGCAGTGTGCCAGGCACTGCTCCAGGCACCGCTCCAGGCACCCAGGGACAGCACTGCACATCAGGCCCCAAACTGCCCTTTGCGGCTCCCTTTCCCCGTATGGTCGTGTTGCCGCGGTTATCGATATATTACAGAAGCATGAAGTGGGATTTGGGTGGAGACACAGCCTCAGCCCCACGCAGCAGCTCCTATCCTGGGCGACAGGGGTCAGGGTCCAGCCCCCCGCTCAGCCCCTCAGGACTCGGGTTTCCCGTGGCAAAATGAGTATCAGAGCTTTTCTGTCTGCCACAGAGCAGGGAGATAGGACAGTGGCACAATGAGCCTCCTCTGTTATTAACTGTGTCTGTCCTTAGCCCAAAGGAGAGGGACAGTTCACTTGGGAACCCTTGGTGAGTGGAGTTGGCTCAGAGGCCTCAGGAAGAGGGTGCCAGCCTCCCTGGCCCCAGGGCCAGGGCCTGTGCCTGGCACAGGCGTGGGCGTGAAACGGGTGGAGCCGAGTCCTTGGCAGGGCCAGCCACGCCCTGCTTCTACTTGAGGTCCCAGCAGCCATACCCACCACCACCTTTGCCTGTCCCACGTCCCAGCCATGGCAGGGAGCTCTGTGAGTATTTGGGGGCCTGGGGTTTGTCAAGGTCTTTGTCCCAAGGCTGCACCATATTAGGGGAGGGGCTGGGGCCTGGCCGAGGTCTCTCATTTCAAGGGAGGAAGTGGGTGTTCGCGTGTACCGTGAAGTGTCTGAGCGCTGACTTCTGGGTGGACCCACCCCACCCCCATGCTCCCATCTCCTCTTGGTTTCTCTCCTCTGGATAGTCTTCTGTGAATTCTTTGTTTCTCTCTCCAGCTCCGTTTCTGTCTCTGACTCCTTCCTTCTCTCCGATTCTGCGGGTCTCGGTCCTGGCAGTTTTCTCCCTGGACTGTCCCATCTGTCTCTCTCCTCTGGTCTCTGGTTCCCTGACCCCCACTCCCTGGCTCTTGCAGAACGTACCCCACAAGACCTCGCTGCCCGAGGGCGTCAGAGTTGGCACCGTGATGAGGATTCGTGGTGTTGTTCCTGACAAGGCTGGCAGGTGAGACCCCGGGTGACCCCAGTCCCTGCGGTAAAGGGTGGGAGGTCCCTGGGCTCCCCAGACTCGGCTGAACCCGACTTCTTACAGCCAGGAAACGAGGGCCCAGGGCCACCTTTGCCCTCCAGGGTCTTGGAACTCTGGGGCATTTCCAACCTTCCGGAATCTGATGTCCTCACTAATTAATTTGTCCCGATTGCAGAGTTGCGGTCCCTAAGATTCTGGGTGTCCCCGGGCACTTCAGGGTTCCTGTCTACAGTCTTATGACTTCCAGACTGAGTCCCCAGATACGTCCTGAGATCTGGAGGTGCCCTGGGCATGGGGGAGGCCTGAGCAAGCAGCCGATGACTCCTGGCCCTGGCAACTTCAGGCTTCTTGGGAACCTGGGCCGCCTACAAATACTGGGTTCCCAGGTTTTGTTCCCAGCCCTCTAGGAACTGGGGGTGCCCTGGATATTGGGAGCATCCTGACCATCTACACCAGACTCCTTGGCAACTCCCAGACTCTTTGGAAATGAGGGGGACCCAGGCCATAGCATGGCATGAGCCTTGCGGGGTGGATTGTGTCCAGGCCCCCAATAAGTGTGTGGCCGCCCTGGAATCTGGGCTCCCTGGCCACCTGGCCACAACCCCTCCTTGTGTGGCCCACGGCACACTCGGGTCCTTGTAAATTTGGATGTGCTCTGGCAAGGGTGAGGCCCAGTCCGCTGGCCGGTGACCTTGGTCCGGGGCTTCTAGGCTTCTGACTTGTCCACTCCCCACCCTTCAGGTTCTACGTGAACCTGCTGTGCAGCGAGGAGGGAAGCGATGCCGCTCTGCATTTCAACCCGAGGCTGGACGAATCGGTGGTGGTCTTCAACACCAAGGAGGGGGGCGCCTGGGGCCGGGAGGAGCGCGGGCGCGGCATCCCCTTCCAGCGCGGGCAGCCCTTCGAAGTGCTCCTCATCCCCACCGAAGACGGCTTCAAGGTGTGTGTCTCTGCCACACGGGTGGGCGCCAGGACCCGCGTCACTCCTGTGGCTGGGGAAGGCCAGCGGGGCCCTTGATGGAGGTGGGGAGCAAGGGTGTGCCCAAAACTGGGCAGGTTGTCCCCAGTCCCCTTCCCCCCATGGGGCACGCAACACCTCTAGTGTCAGGGGCAAGGACAAAGGGAGCAAAAGTGAAGTGTCCAGAGAGTGGGTGTCCTAGCGGAGAGGCGTGGCCCCGATTCCGCCGCGGACCCTACTCGGTGTTCATTCTCGCCTGAGGTCGGGGTCTGAGGCAGGGATAAGGATGCGCGCTGGGAGACTCGACCTAGAGACAAGTGGCAGCCGCAGCGGTGGCTGCAGACCCTCCACCACCCAGCCGCTCGGCACTTTAAATCTGTGCGTCCGGAGTGAGGCGGTCAAGGCCGTCCGTGGTCGTGGTCATAGCAGCCACCGCCACCACTTACAAAGAAAGCACTCGGGGGCCAACAGGACACTCACTGCATCCTCGGGACGAGGGGTTACAGTGAGCATCCGCGGTTCTCCCGCTGGGGTCCTGGGGCCCGGCGGGTTACGCGGTTGCTCGGGTCACAGGGCGCGGGTCTGCGACGGCCTGGGCAAGCTGGTTGTGAGCACCCACCCTTGCACCCCGCAGACGGTGGTTGGGGACTCGGAGTACCACCACTTCCGCTACCGCATCCCGCCTGAGCGCGTGCGCGTGCTGGAGCTGGGCGGGGACCTGCAGCTGGAGTCGGTGAAGATCTTCTGAGCCCAGCGAGGGCGGTGCAGCGCCGAGTCCCCGGCTGGGTGGCAAATAAAGGCTTAGCCCCTCACCTGTGTCTGTGTCTCCTTCCTGTAGACGAGGAAAGCAGTTCAGAGAGAGGAGGACACTGCCTAGGGTCACACAGCGATCCCCCCGTCGAGGCGGGTCCAGGCAGCTCGGGCCTGGACGCCTTAGGAGGGTGGCGATTTGGGGGCCGGGTCTCGGGCTGGTCCTGCTGCAGCATTGGCAAAGCAGCAGGTGGTCGGCGGTAGTGGCGATCCGGTGGAGCTTGGCGGGGCTCGCACCCTCCCCAGTGCCTCCTCCGCGGACTAACGGAGCTCCACAGCGGTCCTTCTGCAAACAGGGGGACGAAGCCCCACACGCCTGGATCCTTGGGGACCCCCACCTCGTGCAGATGGGGCATGAAATCTCACAGGTGCCGCACCGCCCCTCTAGTCCCCAGCTCTCCCAGCCCGCCTGGCCTCTGGGTGCCTGGAGATGCTCGGGCGGAGCTGGGCTGAGGAGCGGATTGGGGCGTCGCCAATCTCCCGTGTGTCCTC
>PVKZ01008519.1:0-15486 GCA_004027375.1 Macroglossus sobrinus
TAGGGTCAGACAGATAGGGATTCACATCCCGACTCAGCCAGCCCGCGACCTCGGGCAGGCTGCTTGTTACGCTGAGCCTCAGTTTTCCTGTCTGCAAAATGGGGACAGCAGTGTCTCTGCAGCTCGGCGGGGGGCTCCTTGTCCGGTCTCCTCTTTTGCTTTTTATATCCATTACCTCTCCCCCGACCCCCACCCCCTCGTATAGAAGTTTTCCGTGTTTACTTAGTTGACTCTTTTTTTTTTTATTTTTTCTGGTTTTTCTTTAAAGTTCCCAGTGAACTGTCTCTGGTGCATGTTCTCAGGATCACAGATGATTGCGGCCCTTTGGTGCCCAAACGCATTCCAGATGGGCACGGCTCGCCCGGTAGCATTGGTTCTGGGGCCGAGGGCAGTTCCTACTGTAATCTGCACGGCGCAGTCTGGACTCGGAAGGTAGGGGTTTTCCAGTGCAAAGGGAACAAGCGGAGGGGTTACTCGGACCCCAATCGGAATGCCCATCGACGCCCCCCCCCAAATGAAAGTTAATATCGTTGTAGCCGTGGGCAAGAATGCCAGGAACGCTTTGTAAGTTTTTATCTCGTGGTGACTCTCTGTTTTAATTACTGTCAGGAGGTGACCTACATGCTCGCCAGGGAACGTTCACCCCCCCCCCCATGTGGGTGAGCGCTGTGACCCACGGGATCCAGGCCCCGGCTCCCCGCTTCTCTGCTGCTCCTTCCACTGTCTGATGATGGCGGGAGCCGGCCTTTGGTGCCAGACACACCGGAGTTTGGATTCTTTCTCTGCCGCCTGCTCGCGATGGCGAAGCATTCATCACGAGAAGGCCAGCCACCGCACACATATTCGAGATGAAATGCATCGCTGTCATTCGTAAAAAATCGTGTTATGCATCCTCCTACGATTCGGCTGAAAATATTATCTGGCCAAAGTAAATGTGAACAAATGAGCAGTTCGGTCAAACCGTGTGGGAGAAGGCTGAGTGGGGAACTGAACAACCTGGCTAAAAAACAAAACAAAACAACAAAAAAATGGGTTGAAAACAAATATCTCCAAATAGTGAGCGTTTGAGACCAAGTCTGCACAGTCATCTTCCGCCATGCAAAGCGTTTCTGCGCTTACGTCCTAAGATTTTCCTACTGTCTCTCTGATTGGTTTCTACCTTATTTTTTAAATCATTCATGCTTACTCTTTATTGCCATCGGAAAACGTTGGGGCACAATAAATATTCATTATAAGAGCACAACCTACCTGGCCAAGAAAAGAGGAAACTTTCTACGAAGGTGATTTAAGTGAATTATGGAATGTTACAACGCAGGACGTATGGCATGAGGTCATTTTTGCAGGAAGAATCGTGTCTGCAGAAGAGGCTGGGGCTAGTCTGTCTGTATCCAAGGGTTGGGCCTGGGCGGGGAGGGAGGCGCCCTCTGGGGCTCCGTTCGCTTCCCTTTTGTTTTTCTCTCTCCATATTTTACAGTTTCTGAGATGAGAACGCATTACATTTATACGAAGGAAGCAGAAGAAAAAGCGCCAATCACGTTTCGGCCTTTTGACGAAAACGTTTTTTTTTTTTTTTAACTTCAAACTGTCTCATTTGTGCCCTTTGTGCTGTTTTTCAGTGTTTGCAGACATTGAGAAAGTTGTTCCCCAATCTGTGAAATGGCGGGGGGAGAGTGTCATACTTTTTTATGTCAAATCGTGATTAGAAGGATTCAGTGAGGTAGGTGTTTCATGTAAAATTTCCTGCACAGTCCCGGGCACATAGTAGGTCCCCAACAAGTGATCGTCTTTCTTGTGGACTTCTGGTGTGTCCTAGCAGGTCGTTGTTGTTACACGTTTAGTTTGTCTCTTGCGTTTGTCTCTTGTGGTCCCGGGGGGTCCCTCTGGGAGGACGGCGAGGTGTTCGGCCATCGCCTTTACCTGCAAGGCTGTGACGCCCTCCTCACAGGTCTCTCTCCTTCCCCCTCAGCCCACTGTTCTGCACACAGTGGCCAGAGCTGCTCCTTTTAAAATTTAACTTGGGTCACGTTGGTTCTCAGAGTTCTGTGGTCGTATCTGGATGGGCTCTGTGTGCAGGGCCCCGTGACATCAGGCCCTCCTGGCTGCCTCCTCCGGCTCACTCCCTGCCGGCCCCCTAGCTGCTCTCAGACGCAGCACCCAGGCTGTCCTGCCTCAGGGCCTTTGCACGCCTCCTCCTCGCTGCCGAGATGCTCTTGCCTTGGGCATGTGCCTGGCACCCTCGCTCAGAGACGCCAGGTCTCGGCCCAGGGGTCGTCTGGTTCTGTCACCTCTCTTCCTTCACGGCAGTGACACGTGACACTCGGTATCTGTGCGTCTGTTTGCTGGATGCCTGTTTCCCTCTCCTAAATGTCAGCGTCCCAACGGGACGGGCGTTGCCGACTTTGCTCACGCTCAGATGTCCATCCGGCCCCCCCGAGGACACCATCTCGCTGGACTCCGGTGGGCATCTGTGGGACGGATGAGTCGAGTAAGTGAGTTGAGTCTGGCCTCACTCTTCATCGCAGATAGCTGCAGTACGAATGGTCTTCTGAGAATAGACCGAGAATAAACTCCATCCCTCTGTTGCCAAAAAAAGAAAAGACGAACCCTGAAGCATGGTCGACATTCTCAGAGAATGACAGCCGCTTGCCAAGCCACCCAAAGAGGCCCCCAAATTAGCAATCCTTGACGAAGAGCAAACGAGGAGACTCCCTTTTCAACCAGTCATCCTTTTCCCAAGGGGTGCCAGGTTGGCCAACTTGCTTGTGGCCGAATTGTGTTTTGGTGCCATCACCTGGGGTCAGTGAGGTGGGTATGGCGGGAGAGACAGGACAAACTCGGGGTCCCCGGGCGAGTTTAACTCTGCCCCCCGCCCACCCACCAGAGGGCCAACCCACTGTTCTCTGGTCCTGGGTGTTGGGCTGTATTTCTACAGGAAAACCACCCTTTCTCCCCACCGTGGCCCGCCCCCCCAGGGTGTCCCAGCTCAGAATGGCCCCTCGCCTCTGGGAGCCCCCAAGGGCAGCTGTAGCCACCCATCTGGGAGTCTGTGCTTTCATTTGCAGAAACGTCTGAGTCAGCTTGGAGAACAGCAGAGAAATGCTATTTTTGGAAGGAGGAGGGAGAGGGCGAGGTGGATGAGACTGACGGGGGAGGGGCTGGGAGTGTCCTGTCCGCCCCCCCAGTGTCTGGGGCCGGAGAGTTTAACCCGTGTGAGCGTGGTGTGGGTTCGTGTCCCTGGGTCTGTGGAGCGTCCCTCTGGGCACCTGATGGCGTGTGTTTATTACCCGGGTACCTGCGTGAGGCCGTGGCTGTGAGTTTGCACCTGTCTGTCTGCTCATTTCCTTGTGGGGACTTTTGCTAAGCTCCGCCCCTTTGCTAAGCGCCACCCCTTTGCTAAGCCCCACCCCTTTGCTAAGCTCCGCCCCCTCGGCGTGTTCACCTGTGCATTTTCTGCCCACGTGCCAGTGTCACTCTGCAGACACAGGTGTGAGCTCAGCCTCCTCTTCCTCTTGCTGGGTAGTGAGTGCCTGGTTTGGAGGAAGCCGTGAAGATGAACGAGACACCCCCATGACATCCAGCCACGAGGCGGTGTGTGGAGGGGCCCCGAGTCTCAGCCAGTGACACCAGATGAAATGAAATGTCCAAGCTTCACAGGCCCGAGTCCCAGCTCCCGAGCCCGACCCACGGGGGCCTCTGCATCGGCCCTGGTGATCTCGTCCCCCGCTGCTCTGTGCCCCCCACCACTTCCCAAGCAGCCCTGCCTCAGACCTGAGCTCCAGACGGTCCTCCTCCTTTGGGGACTTACCAGAACGCCTCTTCCGGGAAGCCTGCCCTGACCATCACAGAACAGTTAGCCTCCCTCCCACTGAGCCTGGCCATGCCTCCATTGAAGCACCCCCATCCTTGGATTGTATGCCTGCCTGTCACCTCCACTGTCACCTAGGCGGTCCTTGAGCACGGGGACATGGCAAATGCAGCCCATGGAATGAAAAAATGCCACCGAGTGGGGTTGAGCCCAACATACCTGGGGCCCAGGCTCGTGCGGTCATGGACCAACTCGGCCATCTCCTCTGCCCCTTGGGCCTCGTGTCCCCCCTGAGAAGCGGGGGTGGAGAACACGGGAGCAATGCCCGGCATACACAGCCCCTCAGCTAACGCCGCTGGCTCTTGGACGTGTCACTTAAAGAAAACACCTTTTTTCCTTTCTCTTAAAATGATTCTTTAGAAAAAAGGGAGTTAGCTGGCTTTGTACTGAGCTGGCTTTTGTACAAAGTGTCCCGTTTGATGGGGGGCCTCTCTCCATCACTTCCTTTTCAACAACAAAGAGACGTTTGGGGACATACGTTAGCCTCAAACACCGCCTCCGAGAACACGGGTTTAGAATTCTGAACGAGCTAATCTGATGGGCTCCGTACCAAAAGGACTCAGAGACATTTTGCACGGATTTAGCCATTCTTCCTTGGGGTGTGAACCCCAATTACAAGTGCTGGATGTCAACACAAATAAGCCTGTGAAAGCTCGGCTTGAAAAAGCAGAGCTGGGTGGTTCTCCGTGGAGGGCACGTTCTGACACACACACACACACCCAGGGGAGGGAGAAGAGCCTGGCTGTGCCCAGGTCACGCCAGGGAGGACAGCCAGCTTCACACGCGGAACCAGAACGCGCTGTTGGATCTCAGGGCTGAGCCCCACGCGAGGAGAAGGTTCTAGAAAACGGCGCTGGAGGACGCAAAACGGCTCTCCGGGAGGCAGGCGTTTGCGGGAGAGCGTGGGGGTAAGACGTGGATAGAAGTGGAGAAAAACGATGTTTCTAAAGGAATATCGTCATAAAATAATAAAGAACTTTGCGCTTCTTTCTAAACGGCATAACTGAAGCATTAAAGTTTAAATGCATGGACATCGGCCTATGTTGCCTCCAACCCTCAAAGTCTGTATATTTGTCACCTGGGTCCCGACAAAGTGTTTTTGGTTCTTTGAATTAGGACGGGAGGGTGTCGCCTTGCAGGTGGGCGTGTGCAAAAGACAGAGCCAGTGCTTTTAAGCCCTAAGGAGAACCTACAAGACGCTGGAGGCTTAGAGAGCCAGTTTTAAGACTTTTATATGTTGAGAAAGGTCAAGAAGGACTCGGAGGAATTGCCCTCCCGAGGAAGAAAGAAGACAGGGCATTCGGAGTGGACCGCATGAACAGCCATAAAACAGGCCCTCTGAGACCTCCTAAGTATAACGCTTCATCGTGGCGGCCGTTTTTTGGATATCCACCGTGAAACAAGCATTGTTCCAAGCACATTACCTCAATTTGCTACTTTCCCCCGCCTCCTCTGACTTACGAAGTAGGTATTGTCATTTTTTTTCCCCACCCATTTTACAGACGAGAAAATGGAGGTCTGAGACGCTGCCCCACGTCCCACGATGAGGACGGGGAGCTGGGATTGAAATGCGGGCTTGCCCTTGTCCCCGCGGCCTTGGCCCAGCTCTTCACAAACGTTTCCCGCCATTCCCACGAGGTGATCGTACCGGAACGGCCTGAGAGTGTTCGAACGAAGGGGTGTGACTCAGTTCCTCCGGCCACTCCTTGCTCTCCAGGCCTCATGTGTCTTCCTGCGCGTGGCATCGACGGAGAGGAGGGGGTCTCAGAGAGGCCAGAAATGTCACACAGCGGGATAAGAGGCCCGGGTAATAACAGAGAGACGTAGGGGCCGTGGAAAAGCCGAGAGCCTCCACTTGTCTGAATTAAAACCACACCCCCGTTGTCACCAGAGCTTTAAATATGTCCAGAAGCCAGAGAACCAGATTTTGGGGTGAGCTCTAAGTTTTCAGTGCTGATCGCTAGCTCACATTACGTTTTCAAAACCCATGTAGAGCCAACGAAACACAGCCGGGTGTCGGAGTTGCCGTCTGGGCTGCCACGTTGTGACTGTACGTGAACTCTGGAAACAGGGCCACTGGGCCACTTCGGTGACATGAACAGAGTGTCCGACACCGAGCCTGGCACCGAGCGGGGCCTCCCGACATCTCCACTCGCCGTCGGCCGGCCGCGTCTCATCCCCCCTCGCCGCCCTCTGCTTGCTTTGGACACGCCTGCCCGCAAGGGCCGTTTGGGTTTATAATTTGCGCGCTGACGCCACATCCTCGGGCGATTTACCCCCCCCGCCACCGCCCCTCCAAACCTCAGTCTCCTCATCTGTGAAATGAGGCCGATGGTAATCTCTTCGCCCCCCAGGTCTGATGTGAGGGTCGATCAGATAACGCGGAGCCACTGGACACAAACTTTCTGGCATGTGGAACATTTCTGGCGCGTCCGCTTACGAGCGGTGCCTCTGCGTGGCCTCGGCCAGACCCCCACCGTCCCGTCCCCTCCTACTGTTGTGACATCTTCCCCTTTCTCGTTCGCGGCCACAGACACCCTTCAGCTTCCACAGGACGTCCCGGGTCGGAAGATGCAGAGATGGGAGAAGAAACACCCAGCGCGCACACACACACGCGATGTTGGGTACCCCGAAGTTCCAGGCTTGGGGCAAAGACGTGGAAAATGGGGGTTAACGTTAAGATGCATTTGCAGAGAGCACTCTCTGGATGTCATCCAGATACACAGATGCTCTCAAACTGGGGACAATCCAGGTTTCCGTGACGTAAGAGAAGTTTTCCGTTCGAGTCGTCATGCTCCTGAGCTGGCACCCCCGCTGCAGGCCAGTGGACCCCGAGATGGAGGGAGATGGTCCTTTGGTCTCAGTGTAGCAGGCGGGATGGGTGGTGGGGGCAGTCGAGGCATTGGAGGTGGCACTGCAGGGGCAGGAGAGGGTCAGGTCAGAGCGAATCCGGAAAGGGTGACAGCCAGAGCCACCGAGGAAGCACAGTGGCCGTTCCCGGTCGGACGCCCTGCGGCTGGCGCCGGCAGCATCATTTAGGCCTTGTTCTGGGCAAGCGCAGAAACAGACAAGCACGTGCCCCCGGAGGCAGAGGAGGGAAGCGTTGGGAGGATGCTGAGCAGCTCACGACGTGGAGAGGAGGCTGCACTTGGGAAATGACAGAGACCGTGGTGGCTTTGACAGTCCCGACGCCCGAGCGAGGGGACAGCCTCCTGGGCGAAGTCCAGGGAGAGAGAGAGAGAGAGAGAGAGAGAGAGAGAGAGAGAGGACTTGCCTGGCCTAACTAAGCCAAGAGCGGGTGAGTCGCTGAGACGCCGAGGCGAGGGGCCGGCCCTCTGGGTGACAGCCACACCGTGACCACACCAAGAGGGGGAGCGGAGACTCCCTGGGCAGAAAGGAAAGTGTCAGCATGTCACACTGTGCACTGCACGTGTCAGCGTTTCGTCCGCGCCGGGCCCTGTGCCGGGCGCTCGGAGAAGTGGTGAGACAGGCTGGAAAATTCTAGAACCCAGGCTGTCGTGAGGACAGCTTCTGTGCTGACAGATTCCTGCCTCTGGGAGGGAATGGTCCAGAGGGGAGGGAGGCATGATCACAGAGACAGCTGGAGGAGCAGAGGGACCACGGGGTTCCTCGGCGGGGGATGGGGGCGGGGACCGGGGTGAGGCCCTCACTGGTGCTGCTGGTGCTGTCTGAGCTGTGGGAACCAGGTGGGCCTCACTCGGGCCCTGAAATCCCAAGACATCACCATTTTCCCCCAGGTCTTACTGATTTCCATACCACGTCAGTCTCAAGGCTTGTTTGGCCAAGATCCGTCCAGAACCAGATTATCCAGGCGTAGGATGTTGGGCCAATTCAGGCGTGACCACCTGAGGCTGGTCCCAGACGAGGGGGGGGTCTCCTCGCTCTTTTCCCAGAAGCCACCTGTCAGGAGCCTCACGGCCTGATGGGTAGCTCGGCTCACAGGGGTTCAGGAAGCGGTTACGGAAGGGAGGAAGAGACGGGAGGAAGAGAGGAAGGGGTCGAAGGAATGCAGGCAAAAGGGAGACAAAGTTTTTTTTAAAGGAACATGTCGTGGAAAACTGGATAAATAAAGGAAGGAATCCGATAGGGACAGGGTAAAATGGACGAATGAACGCATGAAGGTAGAGGAGGGTCCCTACTCTGCCACGTACTAGCTGTGGGACCTTGGGCCAGTCACGCCACTTCTCAGGGCCTCAGTTTCCTCCTCTGTACAACGGGGCGAATTCTGTCGCCTCTCCCAAGGGCCGTGGTGCGGATTCAGTGAGAGGATGGACAGAAGGTGCTTGGCTGGGAGAGGGTGAGAGCCTAATGCACGTCGGCTCTTAGAACTCACGAGAAGGGAGGAAAGAAGATGAGTGAACAGATGCAATGAAGAGAGAGAGAGAGAGAGAGAGGAGGAGGAGCAGACAGCCAGGGGCTTCCCCGGGCCCTCCCTGCATCCCTCCGTGGCCAGTGAGGGCTGGGGACCGGCAGGCTGCCTCGCAGACACAGTGGCTCTCTCCTCCCTGTGCAGGCTCAGCCTGTTTGATTTCGGGAGGCAGATAAGATGCCTGGGCTGCTTTTCCATCTCCTGCGTCTCCAGGCCCTCCCCCCAGCGCACCGCCCCCTTGGCAATGGGGCCTTCAAAGTCCCTGCTGGCTCCAGATCTGCAGATAACCCTTTGCTGTAATCCTACCCAGGAAAGGAGCTGATAAAGCCCAGATGGAGTGTGAGGGCCTCAGACTCCCTTTCTCTGCCCAGATAACGCCCGGCCCCCCCAGGAGACCCCTTTCTCCCGGGGAGAGAGAGAGGCAGAGAGGGTCGTGCCGCCTTAGCCGGGCCCGTGATGTGGGAACGAGCTCTCGTTTATTAGGAAAGCGCCTCGCTTTCTTGGGGGAGTTGGGGTGGGTGGAGAGGGGACCCTACATGGGGAGCCCGCCTGGGTTCTAATTCTACCTCTATACTTTATGAAAATGGTGGCATGAATTTCCTTTGTATGGGGTGCCATGAGCGTTTAAGGGTGCATCGGGTGTGGAATGACCCAGGCCAGACTTCCCATGTGGCCCAGGAAGTCGCCCCTGGTGCCTGAGCCCCCAGGTGGAGACCACCCTTGGCCAGGAGGGGGCACAGGGCCTCCCTCCCCAACCCGGAGCCAGACAGGCCCGGCTCGGAGTTCAGGCGTCTCACTCATCAGCTGTGTGACCTCTGACAGGTTGCCAAACTTCTCCAGGCTCCGGTGTCCTCATCCTCAGAGGGTGTGGCCACGCTCCCCACCTCACTGGCTTGTTGGTGGCAAAGGGTCAAAGGACACAGCAGAAGAGAAAGTATGTCGGGATTCGAAAACTATGCAAAGCCAGGCGTTCGCTCCACCCCTTGCCAGACTGGGCCCCAGCTCCCTCCAGGCGGGGGCCGGGTCGCCAGGCCTGCCTGGGGGATGCTGGGAAGATCCACCCTGGCACCCCGCCCAGGGGGGGCTCGCTATGGGACCCCCCCACGACCCGTTAAGCCGGCATCAGGGCTCAGGTCCCGCTCACCACCCATCCACCGACCTGACGTCTGAGTTGGGGGCCTCAGGAGGTCGGAGGCCTGACCGCCCGGCCTGGGGTGTGGCCCAGGGGTGTGTGGGGCGGATGCACCAGGCAGCTCCGGACACACCTTGCACAAGGTGAGGGGTCAGAGATGGGCTCCCCAGGAGAGGCCTCTGATTAGGTGCCTCGATGTACGTTCATGGGCCCATTACGGCAAATCCATCCTGGTTTAAGATCCGACTCTACCTCCTCAGAGGATTTAGGGTATTTTAAGATTAAAACCCAGAGAGAGAAAAGACTTTTACAGTTCGTGTGCTTCTCAGTTTCTTAGTGAGAAAAACTCAGTTGAAACTACAAGCGATGTCCTTAGCGCCTATTGGATAGGTGGAGATTTGAGGCCCAATAACGGCCTGTGTGGGTGAGTTTGTGGGGAGACCAACTCCCTCCCCACAAACGGGTACACCACCTCTTATGAAGGCCATCGGGTTAGAGCCGTTAAAATTAAAACCTGCTGTCCTCTGACCTTGCAATCCTAGGAATTCACCCCCCAACACACACACACACACACACACACACATACACGCACACACAAACAGACAAACAGACACACACACACGCACACACACAAACAGACACACACACGCACACACACACTCACAACCACCAACAAAGGCACGAATACAAGAATATGGATCATAGGATTTTTATATTGAGGAAAATATGGAAACGACCTCAATATCCATTAAACACATGACCTTGTAGCTATTCGAACCCAGAGGACACACTAGCTTGGAAGTTAATCCCAAGATTAATTTCTCATCTGGGAACGGGAATTGGATGCCTGGGACTCAGGGATGAGAGGAAGCATTACCCGTGACTCTACTTTAAAACCGTTTAAATTTTTACTATATGCATGAATAAATTACTTTTAAACATCTAAAGTTCTAAAGACACCCCTCAAATAAAAAATAAACAAGACAATATCGACAACCATATATATATAAAAAAAACACCTATAGAGAATTCATCTGAAATTCACCGTAGAACTAGCACAGCAGCTCGCCTCGCCAGACCCTCAGTAACCAGCAGGACAAAATAAATAAATCAACACGATTTCAGGAAAGAAGACGAGGCAATGCTTTCTGGGGCTGGAGCCGAACAGCTTTCTCATACCTGAGCCGTAGATCTCGCTGTCCGCTTGTCAACATGAAGACAAAACGGCAAACAGGTCACGCTACATAGTTTGCGTTGTCTGACACCAGAAAGAGCTTACGTCAGCCGCTGGAGACCACGCTCGCTCAGCCCCGGGGGGGAAACTCACCCCGTGCGCCCCTCGTCCCGTCGGGGTGAACTGGACAGAGGCGCTGTATTGCCACCTTCCAGAAGGGAGAAAGGGACCATCTGGTGAGGGAACGGGCGCTGGAATAAGAGACCAGGGTTTGATTTTGTCGTGGATGCACCTGCGTGTAGAGCTGAGTGGTGTTTGGACAGCTGAGCCTCAGTGATCTCATCTGTGAAATGGAGCTAATGAGGGCAGGTGGGATCGGGCACCTGGGCACGACCGCCGAACTTTAACGGCCTCCCCCGGCCATCTGTGGGGTAGAACACTCGCACTCCAGCCCGGGTCTCGGCAGTGCCACCCAGAGCCAGCTGTTCTGGGCCAATTGGTCATAAAGCACAGTGACACCTTCTGAAAGGAACAGAATGCTTGCTAGGTGGCAGCATTCACTGATGTGTGTGTGTGTGTCTCATCGTCTGAGCCTCAGGGCCTCCCTGGGCAAAATAGACAAGATAACCTTTGGATAGCGTTTCCGGGACTCACTGGCAGCACATAGTAGGTGCCTCATAAGCATTCCATAAGCGTGCGTTTCTCTCTCTTTTTTCTTAAGAATCGCAAAAAGATGAATTATTCTGGGCCGATGACATGTGCCTTAGCGTCTCGCTCAATAGGGTACATCTCCAGTGCGGTTATAATGATGATCCTGCCTCTGGATTAAGGGACGGTGACCGGCCCCCCTCAGACATGAAATTGCCTGATTATTTGCGACAGCTAGGAATCACGCACTGCGGAGTATGAACACCACCACGATGGCTCGAGCGTGACATGCCCTGCCCCTCCTAGGGGAGGCTGCTTCCCGGTGCTCATTTCCCCGAGACACGTCTCCTGCTCGCTCGTGGCCCTGCGGTGACACGGTTCCACTGTGACTCTGTCTTTCCTATCCAATGGCGAGAGAGAAGCCGTTGAACTTCGCTCCTTTTCGTGGGGACAGAAATCTCACCGATGAGGTCAGGGCTGAGCGCCGGCTGTCTCCTGGAGAGAAAGCTGGATGTTGTGACACGTCTTGGGTGTCGCCATCAAAGGTGTCCCCAGAACGAGGAGCCTGGAGGCATTGCCCTGCTCTTATCCTATCTGGAAACCCAGCCAGGAAGCCACAAGCTGTAACTGATGGCAATTAGTAGTCTCCTTGTTCCCTTAAGCAGACTCCTGTGAAGGCCCTCTAGCTGACTGACTTTCTTCTGTGAACACACAGGCCGAGAATGAGGCAACGCTTCTTAAACAATTGGCCGTTTAACTGGGAGCATGAACCGATTCAGAGACAGGCAGTGTCCTTGGAGGAGAGTGAAGGGAAAGATAAGAAAATACACTCGATTCTCGAATCTGGAAACATCTCCTCCACAAGGATCTATTGATTGGTCTCCTCCTCTTCCCTCCCTCCTGTCCTTGCACTTGCCACACGGCCGTCCCGGGATGGTTGGGCTGGAAGGTCTTAGGGACGAGTTACCGGGATTCCCACACAGAGAAGAGAATCAAGCCATCGCCAGAGAAATACGGCGTCGAGAATAATGACGTCAGCTCAGTGCTGGGCCTTGGGGGTCCCTTCACGACTGTCCCGTATCACCCTGGGTACGTGGGGATGAGGTAACTCATGTTGGCTTTTGCTATAAAGAGCTCTGGTTCCCTGCTCACCGCCCTCCCCACTGCACCCCTGGGTGGTGAGCCGGTCGTTACGTGGCTTCTGGCTCAGCTCTTTAAGACACACTAGCTTTGCCTGTCCATTTCTCGCTTGTTTATCTCGTTGGCATCAAGGTGCTTTGCTAAGGGGCGGCCACGTTTGCGGTCCTCATGGTGTAGACCTAGAATCAAGGCAGTGTAAGGGCCGGTGGCGAGAAAACTGACCGCCCAGCAACAACCAAACAGCCAACAAAGACACAGCAGTGGCGACAGAACCTTTGAGGCTGGTGGCGAACGCTGATAGATCCTGGTATTTGATCTCAGATCCTCTGGATGAACGGTCTGACCTCCACCAGTCTGGACAGAAGCCGCTCGAAGCCACCCGCGGCCCAGCAGGGGAGGGCTCAGCTATTACAACCATATTACAAATTCTTTGGCCAAAACTCACTGTCTTGTGGCACCGAATGGGGATCCCCAGAGCCAGGAGCCCCTGGCACGCCGCAGGAGACGGGCTCAGCAGCTGTGATTTCTGGACGCCGAGTGTCCTAGGCCCGCTCGCCCCTCCGTCCGGCCGCTCATCGGCGTGGCTCTACCTGCCCCAGGGGGTCCCCTCCCGGTTCGCTTTCGGCCGTGGTTTCCTCCTTGGTCTCGGCTGGAAAGGGAAGGCGATGGCAGCTGTCTTCTTAGGCAGTGACTCTGGAGCCGGGCCCAGGTGTGGGTTCCAGCTCTGCTGCTTCCCGCTGCATGATCGGACATGCACGTGTCTCCCCACCTGTCACGTGGTGGCAGTGACAGTACCCAGCGCGGGGGAGGGGGCGTCGGGGGCGGGGAGGTGGAGTGAGGGCTGGAGAGGGCTTCGTGCGCTGCGCGGACAATGGATGATGGATGATGGATGATGGATGGGGCGGCTCATCCTGGGGACCCGGGGTCATTGGGTCCATGGTCCCACAGTGACAGACCACCGGGGGGCGTCCTTCCTACGGGCACTTCAACAGCTTTACCGTGGCCAAGACATCCCCCCTGGGGACTGTGCTGAAAATGTAGATTTCCAGAGCCCACCCCCACACAGTCCGATCGATCAGACTTGGGTCGGGACCCAAGGCATCTCTGCACGGTAACCGACCTCCCCACGCGATTCTGCCAGCAGGTGACATGCATGAAACAAATGCACGCCGAGAACCCTCTGTGCGAAGCTGATCTGGGAAGCTGAGGGCCAGGGGGCCGAGCTGTGTCTGCCCGCTTCCCCCGTGTCCTCCTCAGGGCGTTTGTGGCACGTGGTGTGGTGAGGGCTCCGGAGTCACCTCTCCTGGAATGAAGTGACGCTATCTCGTCCAGGGTGCCCCGAGTTGAAACGGTCACGGGGCGTGAAGGCGGCTGGCAGGCTCCGTGGGACCATCCACGACTGGGACGTCTGTTGCTCGCAGAGGTGGCAGCTGTTACTCCCCGCCCTGCCACCCTGCCATCCTCTGCCATCTCGGACAGCAGGTCTGGACACATTTTCCACTTTTTTTTTTTTGCACAGGATTCCGAAAATGTAGACGTTGTCATCGAGTCACCTGATTCTTAAAAGTTAGAAAGTATTGGCAGCGACTTTCCTCTGGTTTATACTCACGTTGGCCAAACGAAACCCATGTGCGGGCCCCGGAGCTGCCCTCCAGCCACCGATTAGTCATCCTGGGGCTGAGCCCACCTTCTCGGCTGACGGATGAAGACATCGGAGATGGGGAAAAAGGGAGAGGCAGGTTCAAGGAGCCAGGAGGGGACTCCCTCCGCGTTTGCTGTGACCATCAGCTGCGCTCTCTCCGAGGTGCGGGGAGGCAGGGCGGTGCCGGGGAGCGACCCCCGGGCTCCCCAGTCCACGCTAAGCTCCCTCATCCTGGAGAGGACCTCCGGGACCCCCCCTCCCCTGCCCCCGGCGAAGCCTGGCCCTGCGCTTACTCATCCCTCGTGCCACCCTCCCCTTTGATGTCTTGCTGTTCCAGTTCTGGCACCCAGGGAGACAACGGCACCAGGCCGCCCCGGCAGGCAGCCTCCTCCTCGCACCAGAGCAGCTCCTGGCAGGCTTTGCTGGGACTTCAAAGCCAGCACACCGCCCTGGGATAGCTTCTGGAAGGCGCTTTCCCAGCGCGAGGAGCCGCTGCGAGGGGGGATGGAGATCAAAGCGGGTCCCAGGGCCTGCTCTCTGCTCAGCGGAGGGCGTGGGGGGCCTTGGGGCCGTCCGGGGCCCTGCCCTCTGAATCAGGGGGCTGTCTCACTCTTGCCACCCGGCTCCCTCCCCGGGTAACTGGAACCCCTTCTCACCGTCAGGGGCTAGCTGCGGCAATGCTGCTCCCGCTGCGTCCCGAGCCCGAGGCCCTTGCTCTGGTTTTCTCGGGCCTCCCCTGGCCCAGCCCTGCCTCGGAGAAGAGGGACCCGCTCTCGGGTCAACCTGCTCGGAGCCTGTGACTGAGTGAGAGCAAGGCAGCCAGCCGAGTGCCGACCCATCCCTTCCCCTTGGGATGGCCAGGCAGCTCCCCGCATGGGGAAGGGGTCTGTGGGCCCATCTGCTTATGATTGATTGCCTGGTCCTTAGGCCCGGCCCCCGTGGCACCAGCCTCGGCCGACCTGTCTTGTCTGGAGAACCTTCCCAGCCGGCATCAGGGCGGGCGAGGTGGGAGACCAAGCTGCCAGCCGCCAGCCACTGCCGCCGGGCTGCCTGCGCCAGCCAGGACGGGCACAGGCCACGGAACGGTGGTCTGGGGGAGGGGTGGGGAATGGCCCGGGGCCGCAGTGTGTCGAGTGGCACTTGGGCACATGGCTCCAGGGCCTGTGCGGTGCTACCGAGGCGAGCTGGAGGCTCAGCGTGGAGCATTGGCACGGCGGGGCGAGCCTGCTCTCCTCACCGCCCGGCTTTCCACGCGAACGAATGAATGAATGATTTCTAAAAATACCGTGTGCCCAGGGCAAACGTTTCCAACAAGCTTACGGCGAAAAGGAAGAGTCCTCCCCTTTCCAAACTCGTCCCCAAGAAATAAACGTCAAAACTCTCGTGTTCCAGAGGATGTGTACCTACTGTTTTCAGTGAGCGCTTAGTAGGCACGCTCGTCTTCATTTCTCTTTAGCATTTCTTTCCCTCCTCAGAAGGTATAGAGTTCGAAGCA
>PVKZ01008520.1:0-15484 GCA_004027375.1 Macroglossus sobrinus
TTTTTGTAAATTTAAGATTATTTCAAAATTAAGTCTATTTTTTAAAAAATGCTTGGGATGTACTGTGGCTTACAGTGATGTTTGAAACTGAATCTACAAAAAAAGGCCAAAGGATCTCATATCACTGATGAGAAGACCACCTTATGCCAAACGTTTATCAGCTAAAAGTGTAAAGCTGACATGACACAAATGTCCTACAGTGACGCTAATGCTGTTGTGCATGTCTTGAGTGGAGAAATTTCTAAAGTGATTTTTTTTTGCAAAGATTTTGTGTGGACATTTTGTTCCAGATTTATTGAACTATAATGTACAGTTAGTTGCTCATATTAACAGTATACAATTTAATGAGCTTTTAAAAATTATAGTTGGCATAAAATAATGTTAGTTTCAGTTATATAGAGAACGCTATAACTCACAAAGTGGTCACCCCATTAAGTCTAGTACCCCTCTTCCACCTTACGTATTTATTACAACATTGTTGACTATTTCCTTAAGCTACATTTTATATCTCCATGACTATTTTGTAACTATCCATTTGTACTTCTTAATCCCTTTGCCCTTTTTCACTCTCCCCCCCAAACCCCTTCCCGTCTAATAGCCCTCAAAATATTTTCTGTATCTATGAGTTTATTTCTGTTTTTGTTGTTGTTGTTTATTTTGTTCTTTAGATTCCCCATGTACATGAAACCATGTGGTATTCATCTTTCCCTACCTGTCTTACTTCATTCGGCACAATACCCTCTAGGTCCATCCAGGCAGTATCTTTTTCCATCCCCTTCATTTTAGTCGGTGTGTGTTTTTAACTCTGAAGTGAGTTTCTTGTAGGCAGTATATATAAGGGTCTTGCTTTCTTATCCATTCAGCCTCTCTATCTTTTGGTTGGAGCACTTAAATCTTTTCCATTTGAGGTACCTGTTGATAGGAATGTAGTTATTACCGTTCTTTATTTGTGTTTTTGATACCTGTTTTTTTTTTTTCCTTAAAGAAGTCCCTCCAATACTTCCTATAATACTGGCTTGGTGTTGATGAATTCCTTTAGCTTATTTTTGTTTGGGAAGCTCTTTATCTGTCTTTCGACTCTAAATGATAGCTTTGCTGGATAAAGAATTCTTGGTTGTAGATTCTGGGTTTCCATCACTTTGAATATTTTGTGCCGAGCCTTTCTCTCCTGCAAAGTTTCTGTGGAGAAACTTTGGGTTTCTCAGAAAACGTATGGGTGCTCCCTTGTAGGTAACTAATTGCTTTTCTCTTGCCGCTTTTAAGATTCTCTCTTTGTCTTTAACCTTTGGCGTTTTAATTATGATGTGTCTTGGTGTGGGCCTCTTTGGGTTCATCTTTTTTGAGACTCTCTAAGCTTCCTGGGGTTGTATGTCTATTTCCTTCACCAGGTTAAGGAAGTTTTCCATCATTATTTCTTCAAATAGGTTTTCAATTTCTTGTTCTCCCTCTTCTCCTTCAAGTACCCCTATGATGCAGATGTTGTTACATTTAATTGTGCCCCATAGGCTCCTTAGATTATTATTATAGGCTTGGCTTTTGTTTTCTTGCCATTCTGATTGGGTGTCCTTGGCTTCTCCATTCTCTATATCGGTAGTTCGATCCTCTTTTTCATCCACTCTCTTGATTCCCTCTAGTATACTCTTCATCTCAGATAATATATACTTCATTTCTTACTAGTTCCCCTTTATAATTTCCGTGTCCATTTTTATGTTTTTTTCTCTTTGTTGAAGTTCTCACTGAGTTCATCTACACTTCCCCTAAGTTCATTGAGCATGTTTATAACCAGTGTTTTGATCTCTGCATCTGTTAAATCGCTTGACTTTATTATTCCTGGATCTCTGTTCTGTGCTCTCATATGATTTGTTTCTTTGCTTCCCATTTTGGCTGCCTTTCTGTGTCTGCTTCTATGTACTAAGCAAAGCTCCTACATCTCTCGGTCTTAATAGTGTGTCTTTGTGTAGGAGGTGTCAATCAGCACAGTCCTGAGAGGGGTTCAGCTGCAGGCCAATTTTAGCCCCAGCCTGTGTCCCCCTGGGGCTACCTGTTAAGATTCAGCAAGCAATCCACAGATACTGTGCTTATAGTTGCCTCAAGAGGCCACACCAGAAACTGAGGTCAGCTGCTACCAGTGTGGGTCTTGGAGCTGCTTAGCAAGGAACACAGGACTCACCAAAGACACACCTGGACCTGGCTTGGGTGGGGCTGCCAGTTGCGGGACATGGTGTTTCAGAGAATCCTCTGGGCATAGCAACCACTGTTATCCAGTTCAATGACATCTTAGCTGTGGTGACACTGAGTCCAAACAATGGGAGCAGGAGAGAGCTCAACAGAGGACAATGGATACCACTGGCATTTAGTGCAGGGAGAGAGCCTCACCTCCGGCTCTCACTCTGACAACTCAATGGCCCCCTGTAAGCCCCTGGTGTCCCCTATGCAGCTAACCCAGTGCTGGTGCTCAGAATGAACAGGTCCATCACCCGAAAGTTCGGTCGTGAACACAACCACTTTAAGGGGCTTTTTAAGAGGCATGTGCAGCTGCCAGCTGCCACTTCCATAGCCTTTGCCCCACTCAGCTTTGGGGACCTTATAGCCTCCATCTTCAGTCCCTTCTACCTTCTACCATTGCAGGTTGATTAATTATTTCTTTTCCTAGTTGTAATGCTTCTGTTCATCTAGATCTCAAGTGACATTGCATGCTGTTTGCACTGTTTCTGTCACAACTTTAATTTGGTCACAAGAGAGATGAACAAATCCTCTGTAAGCTATGCCATTTTTTTCCCGTCCCCCTAAAGTAGTTTTTACAGGTATTACTTATCTTGCATACTTTTGTCATCATACATACAGAGCAAAGTCAAGCTTTTATATTTAAGTATATTCTTCATTTAACTTTTAAAACACTACTATAGTTGAATATTAAAACAAAAACAATAGCAAGTGGTGAGCATATTAAGATTATAGTCCTTCACTCATTCACTACTACATATAAATGGCATCAGGGAGTGGAATTCACTAGCCCCTTTAAGAGGTCTGACACTGGACATCACACCTAGCATGTGTTCATCTCTGTCATGTGCTTCACCATTGTAATAGTGCCATCTTTCTTGACTTGGTTCAAAGTCCACCAATCCTACCTGGTCCATTTTATTGTCTCTTCTACTTCATTTTAGGTAAGAGTTTTCAAGCAAAGAGAGTTTATCAAGAGACAGAAAGCCATTCTTAAGAAAGTTTATCTTAAATTCAATGATTAGGCAACCCTTTTCATATGGTCTACAATAAATTGACATGCCTTTGTCTCACACACACTTGATATCTCCACGCTTGACTATTTGACCTGGAAGAGAGGTAATGACTGTGGTTCAGTTGTCAAGCGTAGATATTGGCTTTTGGGAGCCATGCAATGCTTCAATCAGCTGTAAGTCCATACACATGAAAAGATTTCCTTGTCAAGTAAAAGCAGCATGTTCCTTCTGATCTAAAGCAATGATAATATCCAGTCCTGGTCCTTGGTCTCCTCAACTATGGAATGTTATCTTCTGGCCATCTGTTATTCCTTTGTCAATATGAACTTCTAGAACCTTCTTCTGAATTATCTTCCTTCCATTGCAGCTATTACATCTATCTTTAGAATTGATACATTCCCCGTGGTACTGGCACTTCATATGTACAGACTGAATTTGCTGAACTGCTTTAGGTTCTATCAGATGAATTCTTATTTGCATCCCATATATGAGCAATTGAGACAGCATTCTACTGCTCTTTCTTACCACCTGGGTCTTCACATTGCTCACAAATCACATTATTTTGCAGAGCTAATTTTCTTGTTGCAGCATTTTATAAATCTTCTAAGGATACTGGGAGCTGATGTACAACATTTTCATCTCTCCTTTTCCTCTGCATCCTTCCTCCTCCTCCAAAAAACATATCAAAGTGTCCATGGGGGAGCCAGAACCACCACATGCTCCACCTTCTTCAATTGTCTGTTCTCCCCCTTTGTTATATAATTCTCTTTTCTTTGCATCTGAGAGCACTTCATAAGCTTGAGAAATCTATTTAAATCTCTCTCCATCTGGATTCTTATCAGGGCAGTACTTCAAGGCCAGTTTCCTGAAAGCCTTTTTCAATTTTTCTAGGCGATATTAGGTTTGACCCCCAAAACATCGTAATGAGTTGTTTTTGATAGTTGGTGACCAGGAGCAGGCCCGGATGGGTGTGGGGGAGCAGAAAGAAACATGTCGCTGTTCCCCTTCTATGTCAGCAGTTTCAGGGAAGGTTGAGTGGTTCAGGCAGGGCCAGAGTTTCTCCCTGAGTCTTCCTCCCTGAGAAGCCTGCATCTTGCTTCTGGGGGGTCACTGTGTCAAAGAATTTTCATCTAGAGGGACACACCATCTGTAAAATTAAAGGACATGGTGACATAGATAGCAGAGAGAGTTTCCTTGTTTAAGTTTTAGTCACAGTTTAGCTTAAGAAACTGAGTCAATTTTGTCATGTGCAATAGATTCTTGTAACACACATAAAATTCTATGATAATTTTAATTGCCCACTTATTTGTCTGTATCCCCCACTGAAAGCCCTTTACTGTAGGACCATTGGGTACCCCATACTTAGCATTGTGCCTGGCCAGTGTTAAGCAGTCAATAAATATATTCAGTTGAAACTACATTTCTGTCTTTCCTAATTGTTCCCACCACTCAAGGTCTTAGACTCCAAATCCTTCATGAAGCCTTCCACATCAAATGAGAAGCTATGTATAATGTCCAGAACTGTGCCTGGCACACACAGGCTGTCATCAGAGCTACCTCCTTCTCAGCCCTAGTTACTCAAGTCAGAGCGGTGGCCCCCTCCTTGGTGCACCTGTATCTCATTTAATAAAGTGGCATCTACTCTTACTGTCTTATCTTAGAATTATTTGAATTTCTCTTTTAAGTTTTCAAGTGTGATTGTAAATTCCAGGAAGCAAGAACCTAGCACAGTGCCTCATAAAAAAGAATTGGCAGTTGTTGAACATACAGCTGGATGCATAATGACCAATACCTAAGAGGTGAGTTGGAGGCTGGTAGTTCATTACTGGCCATGGGAGTCCTTGTATATTAAGTGAGTCACAGGGTTGATTCAAAAGAGCCTGAAAAAAGAGTAAAGCTGAATCATACTTTTGCAGAATGTATGAATGCTGTTTGAAAATCTGATTAAGCCATAACAGCTAACTACAGCTGAGAAATGGCTGTTATTCCCTATCTCCAAATGTCTGACTACTTGGTAAAGGCTATTAATTGGTCCAAGCTGAATAACTGGAACCAGAAATGAGGCATGAGAGCACATCTGAGTTTATAATGACTTCAGTTCTGATAAGGGGAAACTGAGTGTTGGTGAGGGAAGAGCCCAGAAGCTCTGGGTCCAGAACTGTTTCATACCTCTCACATTGGACTCACACTTTTCTTTGGCTGTGTCTTCTATAGATAATTAGTAATAGTCTGACTGATTCAACCTTTCTGATAGAGTGTAAGCTCTAGGGGCCAGGAATTTGGTTTATCTAGCTCAATGCTCAGTCTCCCAACACCTAAAACATGGCTGGTCCTTATATATGGGGCCATAGGAGAAGCTCTATATGTATTTATTGAATTTATATCTCTACAATACTGGTTATAGCTTATTTATATATATCTCACTAAAATATTTATTATGTCTAGATCTGTTTATCTGATGGAAATGTCAAAATAACATTTTCAAGTCCAGGTTCCATGATGTCGGTAATCTCCAGTGTCTTATTCACTAAGATATCTCTAGTGCCTAAAATAGGAGACACTGTCAATATTTATGGAATGAATGATTTAAGTATTTGATTAGTGAAGTTTAAATTGAGCAAATAAATGGTAATGATATTTAGTAAAATTTAGTAAGACTGCTATGCTACATTTGTTTTAACACCTTTAGAGTTTATAAAAGTGCTCTCACAAATATCCCCTCACTTGAACCTTACAACAACTCTATGAGATTTATTTTGTCAGTTTTATGAATATTTTATCATTGGAATTATAGAATCTTAGAGTTGGAAATGTTTACACATCACAAATTCCAGAACCCTCATAAAAAAAAAATAGGTCCATAAGTTTTAGAGAGTTTCTGTGATGTATACAAAGGCACAACTCTAACTTAAGAAGTAATTACACTGAAGCTGACTCCTCTACTTCCTGCCTCAGATTTCATCAAGCTTGGAAAGTGGATTGAGCCTACAAGAAACCAAGCTGCCCTCTGCTTTCCTGCACCAGTGGCCCCTGATATCTGGGCCCCTTTCCCACAGAAACAAGACCCTTGCTAAAGGAGACTTCAGCTTTCTCTCTCTCTCTCTCTCTTTCTGTCCATCTTTTTTTCCTTCTTTCTTTTTTACTTTCCAGAGGAGGGATGAGAGCTGTAGAAGAGGCATTGAGCCAAGGCTTCCTACTCCTTCCCCTGTGCAATATGGTTTTGATAAAGGTCTCCAGGTTTGAAAGATAATAAAAATAACCACACTTCACTCTCCATGTATTTACAGTTTTTGAAGTGTTCACAACTCAGAGCCCAGTTTTGTTTTACTTTCTTTTTTTAAATAATGTTTTTATTTTTCAGTTACACTTGGCATACAATATCGTATTTGTTTCAGGTGTACAACATAGTGATTAGACATTTATATAACTTACAATGTGATCACCCCAATAAGTCTAGTACCCATCTGACACCATACATAGTTATTACAATATTATTGACTATATTTCCTATGCTGTACTTTACATCTGCATGACTATTTTGTCACTTCCTCTTTATCACCCACTTTCCAACCCCTCTCCCTTCTGGCAACCACCAAAATGTACTCTGTTACCTATGAGTTTGCTTCTGTTTTGTTTATTTTTTTCTTTAGATTCCATATGTAAGCTACCCCAGATATTTGTATGTTTGTTTCATTTTCATGAAATATTTTTTTCCCATCTCTTTTCTTTCATTCTGTGTATGTCTTTTGAACTGAAATTAGTTTCTTGTAGGCAACATATGTAAGAGTCCCTTTTTCCAGTTTATTTACCTACCCTATCCTTTTATTTTATTTTTATTTTTTATTATGGTGAAATTGATTAATGAAATCCAGTAAGTTTCATGTGTACAATTCAACAGTAAGGCATATATATATATATATATTACATTATGTGTTCACCACCCATAATTAGATTTCTTTCTGTCACCAAATATTTGACTCCTTTTACCCCATCTCTCTCCCTCCTCCCCCCGTCCCACTACTTTCTAGTCTATTGTTCATGTCCATGAATCTCTGTTTATTTGTCCTGTTTGTTGCTTTTAGGTTTATATTCCACATATAAGTGATATAATGTGGTTTCCAACTTTTTCTATCTGGCTTATTTCACTTAGCATGATTATCTCAAGGACTATCCATGTTGTCACAAATGACAGTATTCATCTCTTCTTATGGCTGAGTATATTCCATTGTATATATGTACCACAGCTTCTTTATCCAATCATCTGTTGTAGGACACTTCATTTGTTTCTACATCCTGGCCACTATGAATAAAGCTGCTATGAACATCGGTGTGCAAATATATTTTCAGGTATATGTTTTCAAGTCTTGGGAAACTACCCTATCTTTTGATTGGATTTAATCCATTCACAGTTAAAGTAATTGTTGATGGATATGTTATTCATACTTTTGACCTTTTTCTTTTTTTCTTGTTAAAGAAGTCCTTTTAACATTTCTTGTAATTCTGGTTTGGTGATGATGAAGTCGTTAGCTTTTTCTTGTCTGGGAAGTTCTTTATCCTTCCTTCAGTTCTAAATTATAGCTTTGCCGGGTAGAGTAATCTTGGTTGTAGGTTCTTGCTTTTCATCTCTTTGAATACCAATCCCTTCTGGCCTGCAAAGGTTCTATTGAAAAATCAGCTGATAGTCTTATGGGGGCTCCCTTTTAGGTAACTAACTGCTTTTCTCTTGCTGCTTTTAAGATTCTCTCTTTGTCTTTAACCTTTGGCATTTTAATTATGATATGTCTTGGTGTGGGCCTCTTTGGGTTCATCTTGTTTGGGATTCTCTGAGCTTTGTGGACTCATATGTCTTTTTCCTTTGCCAGGTTAGGGAAGTTTTCTGTCATTATTTCTTCAAATATGTTTTCAATTCCTTGCTCTCTTTCTTCTCCTTCTTGTACTCCTATTATGGAAATGTTGGTATGCTTGCGGTTTTCTCAGAGACCCCTTAAATTATCCTCATTTTTTAAAATTCTTTTTTTTTCTGCTCTGTTTGGGTGCTACTTTGCCTTCTGATTTGCTTGTTTGAGCCTCTGCCTCATCTAATCTACTTTTAATTCCTCCTAAGGTATTTTTTATTTCAATTATTATATTCTTTATTTCTGACTGGTTCTTTTTCATGTTTTCTATCTCTACTTTCGTATTTTCTATATCTTTGTTAAAATTCTCATTGAGTTCATCTACTCTTCCCCTAAGTTCATTGCGCATCCTTATAACTAGTTTTGAACTCTGCATCTGGTAGATTGCTTGTCTCCATTTTGTTTCTTTTTGGAGCTTTCTTCTGTTCTTTCATTTAAGACATGTTTTTTGTTTCTCCATTTTGGCTGTCTTGCTCTATTTGTTTCTACATATTAGGTAGGGCTGCTGTGTCTCCTGGTCTTAGTAGAGTGGCTTTAGTAGTAGATGTCCTGTGGGACCCAGGGCACAGTCTCCCTGGTCCCCTGAGCTGGGTGCTCCAGGTGTGTCCTTGTATGGGTTGTGTGTGCCCTCCTGTTGTATCTGAGCCTTGTTGCTGTTTTCATGTCAATGGGAAAGATTGATCCATGGGCTGATTGGTTGTGAAGACCGGCTGGTGACTACAGTGGAGGAGCTGTTGTGTAGGGGCTAGCCCTATGGAGCAGGATTTGCTTAAGCAGGGCTCTAATGCCTCCCTAGTCTGCCCTTTGGGTGTGTTGTCCTCAAATGTGGACCCTGCTGGTGCTCTGGCTTAGTCTGAAGCTGGCCACTGGAAGTGCTAGCCCCAGGACTTCCTGGGAGGGGTCCTGCTATAGGCCAAGTTTAGCCACAGCCTGTGTCCTGCTTGGGGCCACCTGGCATGAGCCACCAATCAATCAGCATGGCTACCACCTTCACCAGGCTTGAAGATACCTGGAAAAAGCTGAGCTGCAAACTGAGGCCAGTTGCCACTAGTGCCAGGCTTGGAACTACTCAGCAAAAAGTATAGGGCATTTTGAGACCAGATGCTGCTGTTTGGATTTTGTGAACCTTTGAAAGATTTTAGGAAAGCCTGTAGCATGAGCCAAGACAAGTTATTTGTATGGAAAAGCCACTGGAAGTGGCTTAGGTGGCCCTGCCAATTGAGTGGGGTGGGGTCTCCAAAACACCAAGATGGGTGACCAGTGTTAGCTGCATTGACGACGACTCAGATATGGCAGCTCCCTGAGTCTGCAAGCTGGATACAGGGAGAGCTCAGCAAGGGAACAATGGCCTCCACCAGAATTTCTGCCTGGAAGAAAGCTGCCCCTCTGGCCTTCTCCCTTAAGCCAAGCAATTCAGTTCCTCCCCATATATCCCTGATGTCTTTTGAGCTGCTGCCCCAGAGCTGGAGCTCAGAGCAAGTGAGCCTGTCAGTAAGTCCATGTGGGCCCTTTAAAAGGAATGCCTGGGACTCCAACTGTTCTCTTTCTCACTCAGCCAGTCTCCACTGGTTTTCCAGCAGAAGTTGTGGATACTTTGCTTTCTGGCACTGGAACCCTAGGTTGGGGAACACATTTTGGGACTGGGACCCCTTGCTCCTCCTCTGAGAAAACCTCAGCAGCTGAGATATTTCTCCAGGTTGTTAACCGCTATACATTTAGCCTCTCTGTCCCTCCTACCAGTCTTGATGTGGCTTCTTCTATATGTCTTCAGTTGTAGAACTTCTGTTTAGCTATACTGCAGGCGATTTTCAATTATGGTTGTTCTGTAGTTGTGATTTTGATGTGGTCATGTGAGGAGACAAGCACAGAGTTTACCATCCTGACTGAAAATCCTTACTTTCTTTCTCCAGTGTCCCCTGGTATAGACCCCACCAGCTAGCCAAGGTGGGTTCATATTGTACAGAATCTATCATAATCTCACCTCTGCATTAGGAATGACTTTATTAGGACTTAGAAAAGATAGATCCCATGCAAAATATGTTGGTTGTGCTACCAGTGTGTGTTACCCTGAGGTTCTCAACTTAGCACTGGCCTACAGAAGAGATGGATTATTGTCTCTCTGGGAAAAAAAAAATATCCAGGAGAAACTTCTTTCTCCTCACTTACTCCTTATAGAGACAAAGTAAAAATTAATGTAAAATGATAACTTGATCCTTAAGATTGTTTACCTGGTACCTCAGTTATAAGTAACCCTGCTGAGAAGTAGAAAGGAAGAGGGCCTCTGAATAGCCAAAACCGATTTCTAAAGTTAAAGTTTTTGCCAGATCATTTGTTCTTATTTGGACAACCCAAACAAGCTTTTTCAGCCCTGGCACATCACTAAGGATGCTATGGCAGGCAGCTGAGAGCAATCAGGAGGGACAGTTTGGTCTGGGCCTGTAGTTAACGGAAGATTAAAATGCAGTCTCAAGAATACAGGAAGCCAGATTGGTTGGGGCCCAGCCCTATTTTCACAATGATTAACTGATTTTCATAATGATGATGCTGAATTATTAGGGAGAAATTAATTCATTTTCATATAACCTTATAAAGGTCCCTAATTAGAGTGTTATATGGTCTAGAAGTATGACTACCAGAGATGATTAAGGTTTTTAGTTTTGCTTCTTAAAAAGTAAAGTTGTTTATTTTTTGTTTTGTTTTGTTTTGTTTGTATTAGTGCTAGAATATAACAGAGGTCTTTATCCTAGGAGGGAAAAATAGAGTAGCTGCCTATAGTTAGAAATCTGCCTAGCCAAGTGTTATAGACTTTTAGAAATTGTTTTAAAAGGGTCCTAGCCTGGAACAATGGAATGATTATTTTCTTTTTGACCAAAATAAAGTCAACAATCTATAATCCAAAATCTTTGAGACTCGGTGAGTTTTGGAATTCAGAACTTTTCAAATTTCTCAAAAAGTTAGTATGTATATATAGGATATGTTATTTAACAGCTCTAGCAGAGTCTAAGGCAGCCTACCTAATCAAACATATTAATATTTCTACAGTGCAACATTCATTAGGACAAGTAATGTGTAGTGTATTTAAATAACAATAAACCACTAAATGAAATGAGATACAGATAGAAATAAGACTATTACAGTATTTACAAAGAAAACATTTTATAAATCTTTAGATATATACAGATTTGAATTCAGCTAAATATACCTGTGCTACACAAATCATGAACACCTGTTACCTCTGGTTGCTTGAGCATCCTAGAAGAGAGAAACCTAAGTGCCTGTCACCAGCAGCTAGCCAGAGGTGGCACCTGATGACTGTGGGAGCAAGATTCAGGGCAACTTCTAATAATGGCCCTTTTTAAAAACTTCGGTGTTAAATGGTTTATTAATTTAGGTTTTCATCTAAATAGTCTCTCTTTAATTACAAAAAAAAACACCATTCATTGATAAATGTGCATGATTCAAGGCCAGTCATTTGACTAATGACACATTTCATCATATCATCTAGAGATTTTTTTTTCCACCTGCATTTACAAGTTCATCTTCATAGTCACTATTATTTTCATGATTATATTTTAAAACATTTAACACACCCACTAAGATAGCCATTGTCAAAAAACAAAACAAAATAAAATAACAAACATTGGCAACCATGTGGAGAAATTGGAACCCTTGTGTACTGTAAATGGGAATATAAAATGGTACAGTCATTAGAAAAAGTATGGCATTTTCTCAAAAAGTTAAAAATAGAATTATCATAACCCAACAATTTCACTTCTGGGTATATACTCAAAACAATTTAAAGCAGGATCTCTAAAAGATATTTGTACACTTATTTTTATAGTAGTATTATTTGCCATAGCTAAAACATGGAAGCAACCCAAGTGTACATTGATGAATGGATAAGTAAAATGTAATATATACATGCAATGGAATATTATTCAACCTGAAAAAAGAAGGAAATTTGGCAATGTGCTACAACATGGAACCTTGAGAACATTATACTAAGTGAAATAAGCTAGTCACAAAAAAGGCAAACACTGTATGTTTCCACTTATATGAGGTACTTAGAGGAGATGAAATCATAAAGACAAAAATTGTAATGCTGGTTGCCAGGGGATGGGGAAAAGGAAGAAGGTGAAGTTACTGTTTATAGGTACAATGTTTCAGTCTTACAAGATGAAGAGTTATGAGGATAGATGATGGTGATGGCTGTACAACAATATGAATGTATTTTAATACTACCAAACTGTATACTTAAAAATGGTAAAGATGGTAAAATTTTATGTATATTTTACTACAAGAAAAAAAATATGTCCATACAGAATGATGTGGAGAGTAGAACAAAACTAAACTGTGTTGTAAATCCTGATTCAGAATCATAAGCTTCACTGTCACAAACTAGGCTGGGGAACTTGCTCTGGAACTTCTTAGGAGTTTGAGACAAGGGAAATCAATTTTGGGGATCTTATGAAGAACTTCTTATGGATATTTCTGTAATATGTCTTTGCAAGTATAGATCCAAACAAAACTGACTCAGTATAAAAAATTAAAATGAGCATACAAAATTAGGGAGAAGACTGAGCAAAGTGACATAGACGACAGGGGCTTTGTTCATCCCTCTTGTGACCACATCAAAGTCGTGATGGAAACATAGAGCAAAAAGCAAACAGTCTCTTGGGGGTAAGATGAAAAAACCCCTACAACTAGGAAGAGAAATAAGAAATCACCCTGCAATAATAGGAAGGAGGACGACGTGAAGAGGCAAGTCTGCCCAGTCCCCAGCAGCTGATTGGGACAGAAGCTACAGCAGCTGCAGCTGGCAGGTGTAGACAGTTCCTATTAAAAAGGCCATGTCTCTGAGCAGACCCTCACAGTGACAGACCTGCTCATTCTGAGCACCAGCACCAGTGCGGCTTCTTAGGGGGCATCACAGACTTACAGGGAGACACTGAGTTGTTAGAGCAAGGACTAGAGGTGAGACTTTTTCCTTGGCAGAAGTGCCAGCAGTATCCATTGTTCTCCTGTTGAGCCCTCCCCTGTCCCAGTGTGCAAGCACAGTGCCGCCATAGCTGAGATGTCATTGAACTGGATAACAGTGGTTGCTATGCCCAGAGGATTCTCTGAAACACCATGTCCCGCAACTGGCAGCCCCACCCAAGCCAGGTCCAGGTGTGTCTTTGGTGAGTCCTGTGTTCCTTGCTAAGCAGCTCCAAGACCCACACTGGTAGCAGCTGACCTCAGTTTCTGGTGTGGCCTCTTGAGGCAACTATAAGCACAGTATCTGTGGATTGCTTGCTGAATCTTAACAGGTAGCCCCAGGGGGACACAGGCTGGGGCTAAAATTGGCCTGCAGCTGAACCCCTCTCAGGACTGTGCTGATTGACACCTCCTACACAAAGACACACTATTAAGACCGAGAGATGTAGGAGCTTTGCTTAGTACATAGAAGCAGACACAGAAAGGCAGCCAAAATGGGAAGCAAAGAAACAAATCATATGAGAGCACAGAACAGAGATCCAGGAATAATAAAGTCAAGCGATTTAACAGATGCAGAGATCAAAACACTGGTTATAAACATGCTCAATGAACTTAGGGGAAGTGTAGATGAACTCAGTGAGAACTTCAACAAAGAGAAAAAAACATAAAAATGGACACGGAAATTATAAAGGGGAACTAGTAAGAAATGAAGTATATATTATCTGAGATGAAGAGTATACTAGAGGGAATCAAGAGAGTGGATGAAAAAGAGGATCGAACTACCGATATAGAGAATGGAGAAGCCAAGGACACCCAATCAGAATGGCAAGAAAACAAAAGCCAAGCCTATAATAATAATCTAAGGAGCCTATGGGGCACAATTAAATGTAACAACATCTGCATCATAGGGGTACTTGAAGGAGAAGAGGGAGAACAAGAAATTGAAAACCTATTTGAAGAAATAATGATGGAAAACTTCCTTAACCTGGTGAAGGAAATAGACATACAACCCCAGGAAGCTTAGAGAGTCTCAAAAAAGATGAACCCAAAGAGGCCCACACCAAGACACATCATAATTAAAACGCCAAAGGTTAAAGACAAAGAGAGAATCTTAAAAGCGGCAAGAGAAAAGCAATTAGTTACCTACAAGGGAGCACCCATACGTTTTCTGAGAAACCCAAAGTTTCTCCACAGAAACTTTGCAGGAGAGAAAGGCTCGGCACAAAATATTCAAAGTGATGGAAACCCAGAATCTACAACCAAGAATTCTTTATCCAGCAAAGCTATCATTTAGAGTCGAAAGACAGATAAAGAGCTTCCCAAACAAAAATAAGCTAAAGGAATTCATCAACACCAAGCCAGTATTATAGGAAGTATTGGAGGGACTTCTTTAAGGAAAAAAAAAAAACAGGTATCAAAAACACAAATAAAGAACGGTAATAACTACATTCCTATCAACAGGTACCTCAAATGGAAAAGATTTAAGTGCTCCAACCAAAAGATAGAGAGGCTGAATGGATAAGAAAGCAAGACCCTTATATATACTGCCTACAAGAAACTCACTTCAGAGTTAAAAACACACACCGACTAAAATGAAGGGGATGGAAAAAGATACTGCCTGGATGGACCTAGAGGGTATTGTGCCGAATGAAGTAAGACAGGTAGGGAAAGATGAATACCACATGGTTTCATGTACATGGGGAATCTAAAGAACAAAATAAACAACAACAACAAAAACAGAAATAAACTCATAGATACAGAAAATATTTTGAGGGCTATTAGACGGGAAGGGGTTTGGGGGGGAGAGTGAAAAAGGGCAAAGGGATTAAGAAGTACAAATGGATAGTTACAAAATAGTCATGGAGATATAAAATGTAGCTTAAGGAAATAGTCAACAATGTTGTAATAAATACGTAAGGTGGAAGAGGGGTACTAGACTTAATGGGGTGACCACTTTGTGAGTTATAGCGTTCTCTATATAACTGAAACTAACATTATTTTATGCCAACTATAATTTTTAAAAGCTCATTAAATTGTATACTGTTAATATGAGCAACTAACTGTACATTATAGTTCAATAAATCTGGAACAAAATGTCCACACAAAATCTTTGCAAAAAAAAATCACTTTAGAAATTTCTCCACTCAAGACATGCACAACAGCATTAGCGTCACTGTAGGACATTTGTGTCATGTCAGCTTTACACTTTTAGCTGATAAACGTTTGGCATAAGGTGGTCTTCTCATCAGTGATATGAGATCCTTTGGCCTTTTTTTGTAGATTCAGTTTCAAACATCACTGTAAGCCACAGTACATCCCAAGCATTTTTTAAAAAATAGACTTAATTTTGAAATAATCTTAAATTTACAAAAA
>PVKZ01008521.1:0-15496 GCA_004027375.1 Macroglossus sobrinus
GAGCCCTTCCCTCTTCCGGGTTGTTCTGTGCCATCTCTGGGGGGTGGGGGCTTCCCGGTGGGCGCTAGCTCGGGATACAGACGCCTGTAGGATTCTCGTCCACTTCTGCGGACTGTCGCCAGCATCTCTTAGGTCAGTATTTCCAGAGCCAATGATCGGAACAAACTGTCCCTTGAAATATTCTTTTCAAAAGGGGATTTGCGGTCAAAGAAATCTGAGAAATGACCAACACATTCCAGCTTCTTCTTGGAGACACACAAGTCACATCAGCACATTAATGGTGCTGAGAAGTCCTAATGCAGAAACCGTTAAGTCCATCATTTTTCTAACTTTTATTAACAGAATCTTCTCTCTCTCTCTCTCTCTCTCTCTCTCTCTCTCTCTCTCTCTCTCTCTCAATGTTAACAACCACTCCTCCTTTTAATTAACCCCTCAACTCCAGATTTAAAAATGCAGGCACCCCTGAGCAGCTTACCACACTATGCCTCATATTTTTGAATGAATAAATGTATTTAAAAAAAATTGAAAGACTCAGGGAATTAAGGCAAAATAAAAACCCTGGTTAGCACAGCAGAAAGAGGAGGAACACTCAGGTCGAAATAGGAGAGCTATTTGGGGTGGGTTTCCCACCGTTCTGTTTGGGGTAGATTTCCCACCATTCCCCATCTTCCTTCTCTGTCCCCCTGGCCGTCCCGCTTTGTTTAGTAAAAACAGGCTTCTCAGACATTTATGTAGTGGGTGACAAGACGTAGAAAGACTCCTCTGAGCCTGAGATTCGAGGCAGAATTTACAGCCGTGCTGCAAATGGCAGCTCACAAAACCGTGCTGTAAATTATATGCGGGGCTTTTAAGAAGGAGGACGGTTGTTGCTGTCTGGGGGTGCTTTGGAGACGAACGGAGGCTGCAGCCTGGAGATCAGCTGCAGACCGAGGAGCTGGAGGAGAGACCGGTCGAACAGAGGCGTCTCGGTCTGGTGTCGGCTGAGACCCAGAGCAGGAAGCTTCTTCTCCCGGAGGCAAACCCGAGACCTCTTTGCAGCTTTTGCTTTGAGCTAATTAGCTGCGTCTCTGCTGCAGGAACTGGCCCTTAGAATCATCGCTGAAATCCCTTGTAATAATATAAGCTTTTGCATTGTTGATTCCTTGTGTTTTGTCTGCAAGAGAACATTCGAGACCAGAGGTGAGGCTGCAGATAGTTCATTAATTTTGATAACAGGAAAACAAATCTATATCTGATAACAGGGACTCCATCCGAATCTACATGTCGTGTTTCAGAAGAAGTACTTGGAGGGGCGTGGGAGGGAACGGCATTCCACATCTTAGAAGTGATGCGCGTCTTGGGGCGTGAGCTGAACTCTGCAAGCACAGCACCGAATGGTACCAATAGTAAACCCACGTGTAAACAGCAGGCACCAAGTCTCAAAGCTTCATGGGTAATCCCAAAGTTCACTTAACACTGTGTGTGTGTGTGTGTGTGACAGAGAGAGAGAGAGAGGGAGAGAGAGAGAGTGAAAGAGATAGAGAAAGGGGGGGGAGAGAGAGAGAGAGAGAGAGAGAGAGAGAGAGAGAGAGAGAGAGAGATTTCCCCCGGTTATCCGCGCAGCAACAACTTTTAAATAAGCATTAACTCTGCTCCCGGAAGCCACGGTTACCGTGGGGAAGAGCAGTCAGTGCCAGATGAAGAGACGCACAGGAGGGGACTTCGGTGCCCTCAAGAAACACGCCACCGAATTAGAAATTCTCGTCCCATTAAAACAAAGACACACACACACAGTGGACTGTCCACGTCCCGCCAGAGTTATGGGAGGTATGGAAGAGCAGAGAACGGCCCCCCCAAAACATGACAGCTCTGTCCTCCGTGAGCACTCGTGGGAGAGGAGTGAATTTCCTCAGGTGGCCGTGCTGCTCGGGGCCGTGCGGCAGCCGTTAGGGACTGAAGGCTCCAAAGCCGTAGAAATATACGTGATGGAGACTTAGAGGCTGCAGTGTAATTATAAACACCAAGCAGCTCCAAGGCAGACAGAAGGGGCTGGGAAAGGGCTGTGATTTGTATTAAATTCTTGGTGCTAAGGTGCACAGGCAGCCGTGGGTCACAGAAAGATGCCACGACTTTGAGGAACTAAGAAGGGCATCTGCTCTGTGGGGACGGGGGTTGGGGGAGGGGGTCCCTCCAGATGTGAACCTACATGAGTCTTTCCTTGGCTGGCTTTTTCACAAGTCGCACAAAGCATGACACCCCGTTCCATCTTGCATAATAGTCGGTGATTGTGCTTTTTTGAATCAGTCTCTTCCAGAAAGATCAGGCAGAAAAATCATCAGAGTGGTCCAGCCTCTTTGCTTCCGGAAGCCAGGACTCCATGGTTCCGTGAGGGTTCATTCCTGGAGAAATGATTTCACGACAAACCCTGTGCCTGACTTTTTAGATTGCGTTGCAAGTGTTCTCACACACAACCAACCTACCAGGCTCTGTTCACTCTACGAAGTGAACATTTCGGTGCGGGAATCCTGACGAAGGAGCTTAGTCTCAGCTGGGCAAGGATCAGCATCTGCCGACCGTCTCTCTCGGTCCAGTTTCCCACCTGCCTTCGTTCCCACCTTGTCGTCCTTGCCGTGTCCCCTCTGACACCCCAGAGCAGATGAAGTGTCCTTGGATGGCCGGCCGTTGGCACTGGGGATCACTAGATTAGCCCTTCCAAGGGATCTGTTTATTTCAGAGGACACTTCTGTGCTTCTGCATTCATTTTCAACAAGCCCACCACAATGGGGTCATCTCAAAGACACGTGCGAATTCCAAGCGTTCGGGGGAAATGAAATAAAAAGATTCCAGTGGAACCTGGTTGCGCTCACTGACCACGCCCTCTCCCATGTTCCCGGCCCCCGGTGCCATCGCCCGTGTCTGCCCGGATGGTGTCTCATGAGTCTCTGGGCTGGCATGGGGCCCGTCGCAAGGTGGGTGCCGTGTGCCACGTGAATCTCTGCCTCTAGGAAGCAGGACTGAATTACGAAGAGACAGGAGAACGTGAGGTGTGGGCAGTGCGAGGCCCCGCCTGGTCTAATCGAAGCGTTGGGAGGACGAGCACGGTGAGTAGACACACACGTGGACGTGGGGCGTGGCCGAGGAGGCGCCGACGTCACCTACGAACGGCCACCGTCCCAGGAGGTGTTTACCTGGACCCCTCTGCTCTCGGCTCCACTGTGATTCCGGGCTAAGCGACAACCACGATTCACACACATCAGGATACGAAGGCGTGTAGGATACAAAGCTCGCTATTTGTATGGTGCGATACGGTGTGTACAGTTCTCTAGAGCAGCGGTCCCCAACCTTTGTGGCACCAGAGACCGGGGCTCCTGTGAGAATCTGATGCCTGACGATCTGAGCTGGAGCTGAGGCGGTGATGCTGGTGCTGGGGACCGGCCAAAGATGCAGACGAAGCTTCGCTCGCTCACCTGCCGCTCCCCTCCCACTGGGCGGCCCGGCTCCTAACAGGCCGGTACTGGTTTGTGGCCCGGGGGTTGGGGACTCCTGCTCTATAGCCATTATTTCACTTGAACTTCTCAAAAAGGATAATTATTCTCTTTCAAGGATGAGACCAGGCCAGGAGGGGTTAAGTGAGAAGCCCGAAGCTTTGGCGGTGTGTGTGGGGGACATGGGAGGGGTGGGAGGCAGCCCAGGCTGAAACACCTGGCTGATGTTTGTGATGCCCGAGAAAGCAGGATGTCCCCAGGCGTCCCCCTCCCCGACTTGTATGAGAATTGCAAGACAGCATTTTTATGGAAAAGCTCTCATACTCCTTATGGAAAACCCTCTTCAGAAGGGCTTCATCAAGGAAAATTGATGGGGCAATTATGTCCCTTTCAATGGCTTCAGACATCTGCCGGGCTTGTGGATTGTCTGGGACCCCGGAGATAGTGGGGTCTGCGAGCGGCTCTCGGCCACAGGGAGCGTCTCAGTCACTTTCTAGGTGGCCTGAGCCCCGCCTGGCACCCCGGGACAGCGTGCCGGTTCAGCATTTCAGGGTTCCGCTGTTCCCCACCGTGGGCCACCACTCTCCTGGAGACCTGACATGCGGACTGCACAAGGTCACAGAAGACATTCACTGCCACTCCCTCGGCCACTTGACGAATGTCACCCAGGAAAGCTCCCCGTGTCCTTCCCACAGCAGACGCCGCTCACAGGGGTTCCGATGGGTCGTTCCGTTTGGGGTTTTGATTCGCGGGGACGCCCCTTTCCTATCACCAGCGTCCCATTATTTCTCCATTATGACCTCTCTCTCTGTGGCAGTGGAACCCTGTGTGGCTTTTCCTCTCTTTCCTGATCGTTTCCTGTTTACTCTGGTCTGTAACATAGCAACGGAAACAAGCTGAAACTGTAGCTTGCTCGCCTGTGGTCGAGTTTTAAAATGTGCAGAGGGCGTCAGCGAAAAGTCGGAGCGGACCTACGTTTCACGGGGCCAGAAGGTGACACGGGTCGAGGGCCCTCTTGAAGAAGAAGGAGCAGCGGCCCTGCCCTGCGTTGGCAAACCCGACAGAAGCCATGTCTCTGCGTGAGCGCGTGGCTCAGGCCCCCGTCCCCCACCCCCCATCCGGGGCAGGAAAGGGGCTGAGCTGTGGGGGCTCCCGAGCTTGGGTCTCAGGGTGACTCTGGCACTGGTGACTCTGGCACGCCTCCCTCGCCTTGCTGTGCCACAACTGCTGTGACCACTTTGCAAACCTCTTGCTCCAGAAACGGTCTGGGCATCCCCGAAGCAAGTAAGCAGCTCAGTGTGGACTATTTTTAGTATTTTTAAGGGGCTCATGATACACAACACGTGTCTTCATGCTCCCATCCGGGACTTCTGAGGATGACGAAGCATCAGAGGAAGTTATTCCGGATGGTGTGTCTTCCTGCCACCTGTCAGCCTGTTTGCGGTGAGTAAGAGAGACGGAGGAATATTATAACATTTAAGAGTTTATCTGAGCTCACATCCACCTGAATTGGGCAGCACCCCATCATTGAGCAGACGGGGGGAGCTCCCAGGAGCTGTGCCATGCGAGAGACTCTTGGAGCAGAAGGGAGCGGAACACGCAAGTCACACTGGCCAGAGACCGTGGCTCGGTCATTTCAAGGTCACTTTTCCTTAAAGGCCGGCAGGAGCCCCCGAGGCAGATGACCTCAGCGGTGCCGACCAGGCAGTGTCCGGCTCACTGGTGTGAGAGTGCCGTTCTGGGAGAGCCGAGAATGTAATTCAGTCTCGGTTGGGGGATGTAGGGCTTAGCATAAGCGACTCCATCTTGGGCCTGTCATCTTGTTTTAGCAGTGGCTGGTTTGTCAGGGACAGTCGGACCGTATGGGGTCTGGTACCACCTCAGGGGCCTGAGATGACGTGAGGAGCACGGAAGGTTTACTGAGGAGCAACAGCCATGCAAAGTCGGAGATGGGGGGCTGGTCTGAGCCCACACACTACACAGACCCCACAGAGCCCCCGCCCGTCCCAGGGCCCATGACGGGGGCCCATGTCGGTGGCAATGGCCAAGCCCTCCTCCTCTCGCTGTGCTCGGTCATCGGCTGGGCCTCCCTTGGACACCTTGGCCTTGGCACAGCTGGGGTGTCCTCTAACCAACCCCCCGGCCCCAAGAGACAGTGAGTCTTGAAGGCCCCAGACAGTTATAATAAGACTTTTTGGCCCTCACTTTCCTAATCTTTAATAACCTTTTCATTGGGTTTGTGAAAGTTTACATAATAATAACTGTTATGGGTTGAATTGTGTCACCCTCAAATCCATGTGTTGACGTCTTATCCCTGTCGTCGCTGCTGCCCGGGGAGCAGGAAGGGGGTTTGAGCAGCTGTGTCCCAGCTCTGAGCAGCACCTTTGGAGCCCAGCTGTTTCCTTCCTGCCGTGGACCCCAAGGCCAAGGTCACCCAAGGCCAAGCTCGCCCAGCGGGCCTTCTGCAGAGCACCCCGACGTCTCCCCGGGATCACGAGCGTCCTCACTGACCACGACAGCGGCCGGCATGCGCACGGCGCGCTCGGGCCTCTGCGATGTCCGCCCACACGCTGTCCGCCCCCGCCACCCCTCCCCCAGCACGCGGCAAGTGTCGCCATCGGCCCTTGGTCTACCTCTCTGAGTCCAAGGTCACAGGGGTGCCCAGCGTTCACGCTGCAGGAGGCAAACAAGGGGTCTTCCCACTCAGCTCCCCCCACCTCTAACAACCCCTTCCACAGGCCCAAGCGTGTGGCCGCAGCCTCCCCAGAGAGCCGCCGTGGGGCGTCCGGGGCCCTGGGGCGGCTGAGGACCCCGGGGCGCTGTTTTTCTGCGGGTTGGTCTGTCGGGGAACAGGAGAGGAAAAGGGATATGGGGTGGGTGCCAGCAGGGGACAGCATGGGGACTGCTTTATTCCCCCCAGACCCTCAGACCAGGTTTGACACTGGATGCCTTGAGCTGTGGCGGAAGAGGCTGCACTGCCCCGGATGTAAGGGGCGGGGACCAGGGCCCCGTGACACCCCCGTTCCTTCGAGGAACCTCAAGTCCCGGCAGAGCGAGGGTGCAAGGAGGGGCCTGCGCAGTGAACTCGGGGAGCCCTGGGGGCTCCCCGAGTGCTGGCCGGGGTCCGTGTTGTCACACGGGCCACCAACCTTGTGCCCAGATGCCTGCTTGAGGGCTCCTGGGATGGGGAACAGTGTGCCCAGCACGTGAGGGGCCCCTGGGGGCCCCCGGGAGTAAGAGGGCGGGTTTGGAGGCGCTCAGATCAGCCCGGGTAAGGGTAAGGGGCGTGGGCCTTTGCTGTTAGTTTAATTGGATTTCTGCCGCCAACCTGGCGAGGCCTTCGCGTGGCAGGTGGCGGGGACAGCTGGGCTCTGTGCCCCGGCAGGAAGGACAGAGGGGCCCAGGGGACACCCGTGCTCTCTTATTAACGGACAGCAGAGTGTCGCAAATTCTCATGCCAACCCCTTGGTCAGGGCGATCCCGGGGACTGGGGGGGCAGCGAGCACGACGGGAGGGTGCCCTTGGGCTTCTCCGGGGTCCCCGTTCCCCACCCGTTCCCCACGCCCCTCCCCCGCCCCCCAGGAGCAGGAAACGCCCTCCCTTCTTTTCAAGTCTCACTTCGAGCTCAGGACCCCCTGTAGCCCACCCAGCTCCCGTGGCATCACGCAGCCCTGGGGTCCGTCTCGATGGCTCACACCTGCTTCGTCTGGGGGCCACGGCGGGGATGGCGGAAGGGGCGGGAGGGGGAGAATCTTTGTGGGAAGCAGATCCCCTCTCCGCCCCCATCAGAGTCCACCTGTACATCCGCCTCGCGCCTTAGGCGGCTGATTCTCAGTCACGTGACGGCCCGGGTGCGAGGCGGAGCGTTCCCTCGAGTTCATGGGAACGCAGACCCGGCTGGCTGGGGGAATGAGCGGGGTGCGTTTGGGGACCAGCAGGCACGCTGCGGGCGAATCCTGAACGCAGGCGCGCGGTTCCGAAAGGGTTTACTCCTCAGAAGTAGGCGGGAGGTGGGGCTGGATTCCCTCTCCTCTTCCTTCCTGCTCTGCCCCTCCTGCCCCCTTTCACCGACGGGCTCCCTCCTCCGCTCCCCGTCTCCTCGGGCACCCCACACCTGCGTGAGCATGAGCACACCTGCACATGCACACCTGCACACACTCCCACACCTGCGTGAGCATGAGCACACATGTGCACACCCCCACACATGTGCATATACATCTGCACACACCCTCACACCTGCACGTGTACACCTGCACCCACACCTGCGTGAGCATGAGCACACCTGCACATGCACACCTGCACACACTCCCACACCTGCGTGAGCATGAGCACACATGTGCACACCCCCACACATGTGCATATACATCTGCACACACCCTCACACCTGCACCCACACCTGCGTGAGCATGAGCACACCCGCACACTCCATCACACCTGCACGTGCATACCTGTACATATTGCCACACCTGCGTGAGCATGAGCACACCCGCACACACCCTCACACCTGCATACACAGCTGCAAACACCCCGGCACATGGACACCTACATACACCCTCACACCTGCACATGCACACCTACACACACTCCCACACCTGCATGTGCACACCTGCACACAGCCCCACACCTGCGTGAGCATGAGCACACTCACACACACTATTACACCTGCATGCACACCTGCACACACCATCACACCTGCATGTGTACACCTGCACACACCTGCGTGAGCATAAGCACACCTGCACACACCCTCACACCTGCACATGTACCTGTTCTCAGGCCCGGGGCCCTGTGCTGGGGAAGACAAGATGGATACTCTTCAAACTCATACCCCAGGCAGAGGCTTCTAAGCACAGCACACCCTCCCATCGGCGCTGAGGGGAGACGCTGCATTTTGGAGTATTTCACCCTCAGAATCAGCAAACCGGCCAGCACCCGGGGCTCACGGGAGCCCTGGCAGTGGGCTGGGAGGCAGCGCCGCGCAGGCACCAAGCATCATTCACCGCACCTGTGGGTGCTGCACCTGCTGCCTTGGGCACCTGAGAAGGGCCGGCCTCAGAGCCCCCACGGCCCTGGACGCGTCTCTCTCTCTCTCTCTCTCTCTCTCTCTCTCTCTCTCTCTCTCTCTCTCTCTGTCTCTCTCTCTTTCTCACACACACACACGCACACACACGCACACACACACAGATGGGCTGTAAGGACTGGACGACCGAGGTGCGGTGGTGGATAATGAAGCGCTTTATAAGCAGCAGCATCCATGGGAAAGCTGTCTCGCCCGCAGCAGAGGGACATAATGAAATAATTAGATTAGACAAAAATGCCCATGAGTGGGAGAGAATGAGACGGGGCTGGCGGCTTGAATCAGGTTACTTAAAAAGGCAAAAGCTAGGGGCTTGGGAGCAGCGAGGGCTCTCTGAGTGGCTGGCTCCACGGGCTCTCAGGCCAGCGTGGGAACAGGACACGTGTGACAGGAATTTAAAACACCTGTAGGATGGGCCCCTGAGTGGTACGTGGTGATGAGCCGGCACTGCCACGGGAGTCTCGGGGGTGGACCGACCGCTGCCTGGGCCCTGGCGCTGCCCCCAGGCAGGTCCAGCGTGCAGAGCCCAGCGCTGCTGGGTGGACGCGACTCCCGGTGTGGCTGCCGCGTGAAGTGGGCGGTACCAAAACAGAGTGAAGGGTGACAAAGAGCCTGGGTAGATGACGGGACAGGAGGCAGAGCGATCGGGGCAGGTGGAGGGTGGGGGTGTCGCTCATGGGCTGAGACGAATCGGCCAGGGGGTCAGCTGCGAGCAGGGCAAGGGTCCTAGGGGACTTCCCTCGCTGAGTGCTGGCCACGTCTCTGTGCTGCTCAGCCGTGAGGTTTCCACGGGACTGCAAACTCAGAAGCCTGCAGAGACGCCGTGGGGACGGTCTCAGCAAAGCGACAGGTGAGCGTGAGCACAAACGGTGGCATTGGGCGGAGGACAATGAGACGGCAGTTCACGGGGGGATGGGGGGAGCCCGGGGGCCACGTCCTGGCTGAGGAGTTATAGCGACTGGGCCCCACCGCTGCCCCATGGGGCTGCAGCCTGATTCTGCCGGGCACCTCGACATTTCGAGAGAAACCAGAACCCCGAATTTCAAGACCAAATAAATCCATGTTGACATGTTGAAAAGTAACTCAAGAATTGTTTTAAATGAAAAAAGAATTATTACAATATGACGTGCCTGCAGGAGGAGGTGGGAAGGTGACGGGAAGAGCCTGTGGTGACATGCCAGCGGGGGCGGAGCGTGCGGGGGGCTGCGCCAGGAGCTGCCACCACCCGGTGGAGAGGCGCCCGCCCCCAGCCCTGGCCCGAGGCCCTGGGAAGCCGCCCACTCTCCCTCCAAGCCGCCCTCTTTCTTTTCCTTTGTCTCCTTATTGTCTCAGCTTTCTCCCTTGTCTGGCTGTAGAACAGCCTCAGAAACTGTGCTCAGAGAAGATATCTGGGAAGAGAGGCTCTGAGACTTGGTTGGCCGAGCCTTAAGGAAGCCGAGGGACACGGCGGTGCCCAGAGCCTGCCCTGTTCCCCCTGCTCCCCTCGGCCCTTTGCAGGGGCGCTGAGGGGGAAAACCACCCCTGATGCCTTCGACTCGAACCTCCTCGGAAAGCTTCGCTCTGCGGGACCGGCGGTGTTCTTGGCTTTGACCAATGCAAATAAGCTCTGGGGGTGAAGTAGAGGGCAGGGGACTCTGAGCTCCGCTCCCATAGTCGATAAACTATGAGTGTCAAAGCCAGAGTTTAGGAGCCATGCTGTTGGGGGACAGAACCAGAGATGGACCAGTCAGAAGGGAGAAGAGAACGAGGAGGGTCTGGCTTTTGGGGATCAGCAGGGGAGATGTTCACAGGGAAGCAAGGGTGGTCGTGGGCACAATCGGGGCCTTTTTCTGGGCTGTTCATTTACCTGGAGGGGAAGGAGGGTATTGGCTACACCTGGTTCACTTACACCTTTCTTTTTGGTCCACACGAAGCATCCTTACCCTTTGTCCTTCTGTTGTCTTTTATCTGTTAAACAGGGTGCTAATCTCTTTTCGCTGTCCTAAGACATTTTAACTTCACCCCTCCCTTAGCTGACATGTAGGAGATACAGTTTCGATGTTTTTTTCCATCACAAGAAAGCATCCTTATCTTCTGAGCCCACCTGCATCGGACCCTGCTCTGGGGCTGTGTTGGTTTCCTGGGGCCCCTGTAACAAATCATCACCTCCTCCTTTTTGAAATGCTCCCCTCACTCAGCTGCTGTTTACATCCTGTCTCCATGTCTGCTGCGACATGTCACAGAATGTGGTTGCTATGGTGATGAGATGCTGAACCTGGGAGAGGATTTATGACATGCTGTGGCATAGGAGCACATTTCTGGTGCTTTGAAGCTATATCAATCAGAATTCTTGGCTAAAAACAAATAAAGGTAACTGGCTATTTCAAACAAAAAGAACAATTCTTAGAAGGTGAAAAGGACTTATGGAACCAATCAGAACTCAAAAGCACAGATCCAATCAGAACTCAAAGGAGCACTGGATGGTACAGAAGCGAGGTGAATGGGAGGGAAGGAAGGGAGACAGCAAGTTTAAGAAGGAGTTGGAGAATACTAGCTATGGCAAAGGTGGATGTCTTTTTAAGATGATTAAGGCATGGGCACATTTCTTGACAAAACTGAAAAAGAGAAAGGAAAAGTTTTTTTTTAAAAAAAAGCTTTTTTGACCATCATAGAATTAAACTAGAAATTAATAACAGAAAATATTGGGACAACTTCAAATATTTGTAAATTAAACAAAAGGCATTTAAATAACCATGAGTCAAAAAAGAAGTCTCAGGGGATATTAGGAATGATTTTGAATTGAATGGAAACATGACTTATCAAGATTTGTGGGATGCAGCTAAAGCAGTGCTTAGAGGGAAATTAATAGCATTAAATGCTTATATTAGAAAAGAAGAAAAGTCTCAAGCAAATAATCTGTTTGCACTTCAATAAAGGTAAATAATTGGGGAAAAAATAAATCGATACAAAAACAAGCAAAAAGAAAGAATAAGTAATGATAAGAGCTGAACTGAAAGAATTGAAAATGGAGAAACTGTAGAGAAGGATTGATAAAACCAAACTATGTCTTTTTACAAGAGATAAAGAACAGATATGTCTACGTGTATGTGTGGTGGGGGTAGGGGGAGGTATCTGTGACTAACTGAGGAAGGAATATCGATTTGCTATTTTTTCTTGTGAAAAGTAGGTAGGTAGGTAGGTCCCGAGAGGTACATGAAGCTATGGAATTGGTGAGGAGAGAGGTAACGTTCTGATGTATTTTCCGGGAGGATGGGAGGAGTTAACGGTATTGGTTTTCTACTCTTGTCATAACAAGTTACTATACACTGAATGAGTTTTAAAACACAAATTTATTCTCTAAAAAAGTTCTGGAGATAGATCAAAACGGGTTCGACTGAGCCAAAATTAAAGTGCCACCAAGGCTGTGTTCTTTCTTGGGGTTCCGGGGAAGAATCTGTTTTCTAGACATTTCCAGCTTCGAGAGGCAGCCTGCATTCCTTGGCTCATGGCGCCATCCTCCCATCTCCGAAGCCAGCAGTGTAGCATCTTCCAACCTCTCTCTCTTTCTCTCTAACCCCTGCTTCCATCATCACATCCCCTCCCCTGACTCTGGCCCTCCTGCCTCCCTCTTACTAGAACCCTTGTGACTTTGGCCCACAGAATAATTCAGGGTAACCTCCCCATCTCTAGTTCCTTAACTTCACCACACCTGCAAAGTCCCTTTTGCCATGTCAAATAGCATATTCCAGGTTTCCGGGATTAGGATGTGGACATTTTGGGGGCTATTATTCTGCCCAACACAGTAGACGACCAGAAACACGCAGGAGAATTGAGAAGAGCATTTGGGTTCAGCTGAGGCTGGAGACCATGAACTGGTGGTGGCCTGAATTTGGAACATTTATAAATTGAGATAAAAAATAAAGTTAAGTTTGTAGACCGTGGGTCTGGGCCAGGGGGTGGCATTTTGCTGGAGCAGAAGCAGAATAACAGGAATACAGGGAGATTTAATAAAATGGTTATTTCTTTGCTCAACGGTGGGATCCAGGTTGGGCAAACGGGGGAGAAAGCTTACAGAGGGGATAAATATATCAAACGGTAGTAAAACACACAATCCAGGGCTTCAGGTATGAGAGGTCACGTAAAAAATAGACACTAATAATTTAGGAAAACTTTCTTAACATAGAGAATGTTCTTCACTTCCATTCCAACAAATACCGGTTGATCCGACTCAACAGCAGAATTTTTCAATATCCTATCTCTCCCCTAAGGGAATATATTCAATCTACTCTTAATTCTCGTCGGAGGCTTCAGAATAAAACAAAGAGTCTGCCTTCTGATCTATTACAGCCCATCTTCGCATCGAATTGTTTTAATTGATCAGATATGATCTCATCACTCAGACATCTTAAGAGACACAGTATGCGCTACAGATCAAACAGGTCCATTTTGTTCTATGTGTTATGGGTGATTTTTTTAATTTAGAAGAGGAGACATGTTTATTAATAAGCTACCGAATACTTTCCTGGACCACAGAGGAGGACGCGGTGACTGTCAGCCCTGCGAGTGACGTGCGTAAGGAGTGTGGGGAACAGACAGGAGAAATGGGGCTGGGAAAGTAATTACAAACATCGAAGAATGGTTCTCTGCCATTTATTTAAGAAACAGGGACTTTTTTCTTTTTCTTTTCTTCCCTTTTCTTTTTCACATTAGGCCTGGCAGAGTGGAGCCTGCGTTTGGGTCCTGGCGGCGACACTACCTAATTGCTGGTTTCCTTACCTACAATATGTAAATAAAGAGCAGAAGTACCTCCCTTATCGTTTCATTATGAAGACTCTTGAGTTAATCTTTGTAAACGGCTTAGAACAGTGTCTGGCACAGATGCGTTTGTTAAAGAACATAAGAGATGGCATCTAACAATGAGATTCACTGAAAAAAAACTTTGTAAATACATCAGAGAGAACCGCATTGGTGCAAAACCGAGAGTGACCTGTATACTGTTTGACTTTACCTGGATGACAGCTGATCCTTGGTCTTCATTTGAATTAAACGTTGACGATAATTTTCTCTACCTTTGTCAGTGACGGTGGGTTTATTTCTCTTCCATGTGCCTTTGATCACAGAAAGTTGGCCATTTCAAACAAATCATCTGTTATTGATCACCTTCCACTTTGTGACAACGGACTCTCTCCCACCCAAAGGCGAAGCAGCAAAGCCAATTAGGTCATTTAAACCTGTTTATGCTTTGCAATCTAGATAGTGTCAAAGCACGATGAGGGATGTGGCAGCTAGGACTCTGCAGAGCTGGCTGGTTGAGGGGACACGATGAGGACGTGGCAGCCCCGACACAAATTCTGTCACCACGATCGATCCTGCAGAGAGATGGCAGCCACCGGGCCAAGCGTCCACGGCGACCTCACGACTACCGAACTGTGCCCAAGAGCGGCCGCAGTCACAGCTCTCAGAACAGGGTTGTGCCCTGGGGTTGAGGCCAAAATGACAGCTCACTAGAACCCTCAGGACGGCACTAGGGTGGCCCCAAGCATTTTGGAGGACTCCAGCATTGAGGGTCCCCCTCCCCATTATTTTTAAGTTCCTCGAGCAGCTTATTTAACTTCTCTCTATGTCTATTCTCAGTAACTCAAGCCTCACGCCGTGGGGTTTTCTTTCTCCTCTACTTCAATTTCTGCCTCTCGGCTGCTCGTTTTTGAAGAAATAAGACATCGTTACCTCCCTCGGGCACGGAGCTAGAACTCTGCAAGTGCAGCCCAGCGAATGACGCAGTCTGTGCCCTCCCTTAACCATGCTTTCAGCTGACTTGGGACCCCTAGGGGCTTTGCTGTGGCAAGATCTGGTAGGGAGGTCCCTCGAGCTCAGAACCACAGGCGTTTGGGCTGGAAAATTCTTCATCCTGTCCACAGTAGGATGTTTACAAGCATCTCTGATCTGTACCCACCTGATGTTTGCTAGTAGACCCTCTCCCACCCACCCCCTAGGTTCTCCAGACATTGCCAAACATCCCCCCTGCACACCCCCAGAGCCAAATCTCCCCTCTCGGGTGAGAACCATCCCCACTGCGGGCCTCCTACAGCTCCGCATGGTGGACAGCCAACACTAAGTGGGGGTCCCCGCACCGGGAGGATAATGATGGACAGGCGACCCCCCCCCCACCGGAAGCTGGTGAGCCGCGGGGCAGAGCGCAGGCTTTGGGGCTGACACGCCCGACCCGGATCCCAGCTCCCAGCTCCGTGGGTCGCCAGCTGGGCGAACAGGCCTGGCCTGGCCTGGAGGGGTGGGCGGCCTCGTGTCGGAGTGGGGTGGGACCCTCCCCCGGGGTGGAGGGGGTTTGGAGGCATGGTGGCCCAGCGGAGTGGAAGCTGGGTCGCAGGCAGCGCGGACACCAGGGAGCCCTATGCCAGGTCATCCTGTGTCACTCCACCCCATGAGTCCTCCCTGTCGCAGAGTGGGGAGGGGGCGGGGGGCGTGGCCTGGCTGGCAGCGCTGCGCTGAGCCACCTCCTCCCTCCACCCCCCTCCCCCCGCCCCGCGCATCGGGGACACCCGGGCTCCGCCGCCCCGCGCCTCCCACTCACTCGTCCCCTGCTGCCCACAAAGGCCCACTGTGCTCCCACAGCTGCAGCCGCCCGGGGCCCTGGGGGCTGTGGGAAGGGTCGCGGCGCCCGCAGCTGCGGGATGCTGTCCCAGCATCGTCTTCTGTCCGCGCTCGGCTCCCCCGGGGAAGGACATCGCAGGGCCGCCGAGGGGTGCGGGTCCCGCCCCCCACCCACTCCCCACTCCTGCATTTCTCATTCACGACCTTATTCTCCTTCCAGACTTTCTTGGGGGGAGTCCAGCGGCCGAGGTTCATGGGGGAAAAGCAAAAACATGAGAAAGAGCATCTGATTCTTTTAAAGCCCCTTTTCCGAACAGTGCCACCCGAAGTCCTGTGAGTCTCAAAACACTGACGCTCAGCAAAGGCC